>JAWQRP010000253.1:0-34125 GCA_033557875.1 Quadriops clusia
AATGGACTTGATGTCCCCTGCGCGCCCCCTAATTATATTAGGAGATCAAAAATATTTTAAGAAGGTACCTTTTTTAATGCAATATAACTTTTGTATATACACATTTGGTCTATCTTCAGTAATAAAGTCACAATCCACCGATCCGCCGAGGTTGGGACACCCTGTATATGGAACAGAAACAAAATATTTTTTTAAAAAATTACAAAATATAGATTACGAAAGACTGAATTGTGTTTTTAGTTAATAATAGATCAACGTTAATTGTGATGAAATTCTTGACTTGACCGTGAACTTTAGGAACATGATTTAATGAACGTCCAATTATATTCCTTGGTAAATTAAGGGAACATCAGCTCGCGTCAGCAAATTAACGCCGTCCATATAGGGGCAGCTGGTATACAAATTACCGAACTGTCTGCGTGTTCTCCCTTTGAACTTTACTCGGAGCAACTTGGCGATTTTTCGCGAAAATATTAATGGAAAGAAAACATTAATTTTCTCTGTGCTCCGTTGTTCAAATAATACGTTACACGAAAAATTCCACAAGTTACATTATTACATTACGTTATTTAGTGGGTTGGTCATTAGTAGCACTGACTTCAAGTGATATAGAACTGGGGCAGAAAATTGCTCGCAGTGACTCACGCCTATTAAGGACTTGATTGTTGTAGGGGAAGGCGCGAAGCAAAATTAGAATAATTTTTTATGTAGGTTCCATGTTAGAAATCCTAGTGAAGGAAACAAATATTTTGATGGTGCGACCTACATACTTTCAATCAATCAAACAATTTCCGTCCTTATGCAACTCGCCTGATGTGTGTAGGCAATTGATGGTCTATCGATCACGATCTTCTTTGTTGTTGCACATAAGGCGGTCCATTCAACTTAACTATGTAGGTATGAAATGAGAACGCAGCATGATAAGTAAGTACACGTGTTTATTATTTAGGCTGAACCGTTCCATTTACAATAAAAAAGAATTGCCTGCGATAATCCTAAATGATGCAGGAGAAACTAGGTGCATACACAAAATCCCCAGTTAAAAACCGGTGTAGGTATCTAGAACTAGCATAAAATCTTTTCCACGTGTAAATATTAACTCTTCCAACGATGTGTAAAGCTATTTCTGAACTGAGAAAAATATTTGGATCCTGTTAAACTACCGAAATAAACCCTCTGAACCACGACCGACACATGCAGCGAGTTTTTGATGCAGCATGTGGATCATTATTTTTACACCACTTTATTTTTTAATTGCTAAGTTGCACTTTGGACCTTAACTCCTTCCACTAAGGACATTTAATTACAAACTTTGTTAATGCTCGTCTTTTGGCAACGTCCAAGCCAAGACGCCTCGTTCCCGCCTTGACATTTAACTTGGTTTTCCACTGAACTTTGTTTGACCGTCGCGAAAACAAGAAGAAAAGGGAGAGACGTGAAGAAACGCGAAATAAATGGATGTGTTTCACGTTTGCTCGTTTTATTGCCTCGTGAGACACCTACCAAGGCAGTGATACAATCATTAATTACGAGAGGACAAATAAGGACCAGATAAATATGAGTCATTTATTCTGTTTAATGGTCGCATTTATTTCATCGATATGAAACATATTTTCTCGCTGTCTTGAGTAGGTATTTACTTTTAGTATTTTCTGAAATTTTTCAATTCGAGAAATAGGCTCACAAATATTGAACGAAGGATTAGATACAAACCCGCGAGCAGACCAATTCGCAGAAGGCCAGAATTCGTTGGCCAGAATGTTATTTATGTTTCGACTTCAGAACTGAGCCTGTCATTCGCATTCAATGTAAAACATATGCATATTTAATGCACAAAAAAATCATCTCGAATAGATGAAACATGTTTTTACGGACGTTTTATTCCAGAAAGTTTAATCTTCCTGCCCGTCCCGTCAAATAAACACAAACTTACTCCCAACTTCATTAAATTGCAAAACAGCTTCTTTATGAAATATGTAACAGGTACCCAATTTAAAAGAAATCAAATTTGAATAGACGTCGGATCGACTAGGCTTTAAAACGCGTTTCGAAACTGTACTTTACATAGAAAAGAAACTTCTCAAATTTATAGCCAGGGCGACGCAATGGAACGGTCAAACTCTTTCTTAAATCCCGTGGGATGTAAGTAAGTACGTACTTACTAGAATTAGGATTTAGAAGGTGAACTTTACACTCGTACATTTCGAGAGTGTTACACGTATTACTACCCAAATGACTTTGCTATCTACGCACTATACGCATTTAATTTTGAAATTCTCGTGTAAGACCCGTCGGCAATTTATTTCAAACTAGATTACCGACCTCGAATTTGCAGCAGTGTTAACTAATTTGTAACAGCCCTTAAACCTAAAGCTACTTCTGGGTGATATTTGACTTGGTATTACGGGGAAATATTTGCTCAAGACTCCGTAAATTGAAATCTAATAGTTAAATTAAGCATCGATTACCTGTCGCCACAATTTCCAGGAGAACTATTCCGCTTTAGTAACTTTCTGAATGATATCTTCCACATTATGTTATAGTCTCACGATTTCAATCCATGTTCGCCTATAGCAGTTATTTATTTCCAACTCTATATTCGTCGACATAGTACAGGGTGTCCAACTATCTTCGCCCCAGAGGGAGAGGCTCTTAAGGTTGAAATTCACTCAATGCAACTGCATGTTGTGCCTAGAGAAGCCCAGCGTGACCATTCATTTTAGACACACCCTTAGCTCGCATCAACCTTAAGCGTAACAATGGATTGAGGCGAAGATAGTTGGACACCCTGTATAAATATATGTACACACTTCGGAAGGCATATTATTTATTATTATCGCAGATTGTACGTATATATTTAGTCTATTTGTGTCCATTGTTGCCGCAATGAAGCAGCTACAATGGCCATTGAAATAGATACCATTTGGTGCGGCTTTAAATTCTACGTCCCGCATCAAGCGTCAACATCACGACCGTAATAGTTCATCACGGAATTCCCATGTACCAATGAGTCATTCCGTGTTCTGCTCGAGAGATTATTAAAGTAATGCAGGGTGAAATGTGACCAGCCGTTAAAACACAATGAAGAAATTTATCGGATTACTTCACGCGACGCATTATACTGAAACAAAAGGGGGGGGGGGGTCTGTTACCACAGATTACAATTTATCGATTACGACTTAAAAAATCTCACCCGGAAAAATTTGCACGTATTTATGATATTTTTTTCTCTTATCAGAAGGAAACAAATGTACACTCACGCATTCGTGCGAAAAAATGCATTTCCGATAAATAAAGTGTGGATTACTTACCCGTTCTAAAAAAACAAACAATAAAAGCAATTTGTGAGGTGTGAAATGTAGACTAATTGGACTTGTTAACCAAAGTGTGTGGGAATAATTAATACAACTTTCATTGCGAACAAAGCTCATATTGCTTCAAGCATGAAATTCTATGAACTCCAGCTGGGGCCCTTCCAGAAGGTCCCCGTCTTCTACATTAAAAACATTAACATCGGAGGTGGAGGTATGTTGGAACCATTCAGTTTGCAAAGTATCGCAAACGCTCTGTCCGCTTTAACCTTGCTAAATTTGCTTTGCATGATTATATAATGGCTTTTTGATGCTAAGCTGGTGAGAATTAACGACTTTCCCCGTTCAACAAATGGCTTCCGCTCTGCAACTCCGGATCGTGAACATATGAAAATGTTGCATGCGTTCCTATTTTCTTTTCCACATAAATATTACAATAGACATAGAAATATGAAGTCGTAATCTACTTTATTTCTATTATTTACAATCAATATAGTAGGATATACTAAATTAGCATGTTTAAAAAACATTCAAGAAAGAAATATGTTTCAGAAAATTGTATGGGTACCTTTCTACGGGCCGAACAAATCTAAACAAAAATTTAATATGCATTATTTCTTTAGTTTTTCTATTATAGGATATATGATGGAATATTTCTTATCAGTCAACTTATAGCAACAATAGTATTCACTAGAAATCGAAGAAAAAGAACAGAACTCAAATGATACTTACCTTACAAACTCACTGACTTTAAATTAGTGTATTTTAATTATTCCCTCGAGGGATTTTATACGAGCTTTGGATTTTTTTGAGTATACCAGGTGATTTGTCCCTATTTGTGCAATTGCAACGAGCTAGTAAATTGAAACTATTAAAACATGTTAAAATTGTCCTTAAAGTAATATTGAATAAAAAAATTGTTTAGAATTTTCCCCTCCTTGTTCGTTTGAGCACTTCTACCACTATTTATTTATTTTTTTCTTTGCATATTACAATTCCTAAGTAGGTGGTTAAGTGCTCGGGTTTATTTCTTACACGTTCTACATTTTTTATCTCCGACCTTTTGCAACCTAATCAGTGCTCTTGTTTTAACGACCATCATTAAACTGCACTACTCCCTCTAACTCTTCATAAGCATATGTACCTCTATAGTAGACCCCAGTTTCAAATAACGTTTATATTAATTTTTCTTCTAATTGTAATACATGTTTTCTATTAATAGTAATTTTTTACAAATTTTTCGTATAAAAAATTTAATAAAAAATATTAACATGATCTTTCCATTCGGTTTAAAATTACAGAGTAAAGATGTACATTATAGAGTGATACATACATTCTTCTTGTAGATATACTGTTACAAACATTGCAGATTATGCAGCATGGAGGACATAACTCGTTGTAATCAACACCTGTTACATACATACCCTTTTATTTCTTTGAATATGCATTGTTTGCTTCATGCATTTTTCATTTACACCAAAGCAGATCTTTTAGAAACACAAAATGTTGTCACTTACTTAGGTAATAGTTAAAATTATTACAGTGAGCCGTATTTAAATAATTACTGAAACAGATGGACACCAGATCCTCCGTCCTCTCTGACATCTTGGTGATATCATCGCCTTGTAAATTCAAGCTTAATCTCCATTCAGCCTCGTTCTTTCCATGATATTTTTATCACTAAATAGCTTAGATAAGTACATCACATCATGAATTAACGCATTAGAGAGTGATTTTAAAGTGTAAACGCCCTCTTTAACAATCCTCTACATGACGTTAGCCCATTAAAAATTAAAAACATAAATAAATTGCCCAAAACTTTAATCGTTCGAATTGACATTTATTCTGCAAACATAAAGAGCTCCTTTTAGTGCAAGTCCTGACCTAAAGCATCTATAAAATAAAATGCAAGTAAGTCCTCGCATTTCGTATCCTCGCATTTTCAACGTATATATTCTACGTGCCACGCTAAATTATGTATACGAAGCACATACCTTTTATATTATGAATATTAAAATGAATACTAAATGACACTGAACGCGCTTATACACAAAGGAAATAAAAAAGGACGGCGATCCTTCTAGCGGCATGAGATAATAAACTAATAAAGACGCCGCTAAATAATACGGTTCAATAGAAGAGGTTCATCAACATATCTGGCTTATCAGTTTTCCTGATGATATCGCTAGAGTACACGCATTTCATTAGACAGAGTAGTTTTTCGCCTATTTATGCACATAATAATGCAATACTTCAGCCTAGTTGCGATAATTAGCTTGCTTTTGTGCATGCAGTAGATTACATCATTGCAAAATATTATCTTCAGAAAAATGAAGATATAAATCTGAAACAAATCTTCAATTGAATATTATAAACGGCTGCGCATTTTCATGTAAATACTACATATAAACATCAAAGTAAGTTGAACCATCTATCACAGATAATCTGTACCTTTATTAACCATTCTCTTAGGTACATTCATACATATGCATATATGTATATACATATACATAATCAATCCACTTCTACATATACGCATGCACAGAGTAGTATTTAAATAATACAACATATGCTTTTTCTTGCCAGAACGTGCGTATGGGGACACAATGTAATAAATTTACATTTGCATATACATATACCTACCACAAAACCTAATATTACCGAATGACTAATGGAGCCTTGTGTACCCATATAGGAGCCAAAAGTTCTTTTGCCATTGGCTGAGGTCAAACCAATTGACTTATGCCTGGATTGTTTGAGCCTTCGTATGTAGAAGCACAGAGGTAGAAGGAATCCACAGTAAATACAACATAATAGAGAAGAGCATTTCACTTTTAAACTTTGATTGAGGATTAAGTCTAACAATAATAATGACAATAGAAGTCATTAAAGAACTCATTATTTGTATGTACCTTAGCTTCAGTGCGTTTTATTATTTACACAAAGTTAATCTTCACTTAAGACAAAAATCTGTAAACATGAACTTATTACCCTCGTTAAGTTCTTTGTGTGCAAGAATACACATATTAAAGACAACCATAACTAGATAACTAAATGCAAATGATTAAATAATTATTTAGTGTACACAAAAGTTTTCCTCTTCAAGACAAAGAACGTTTAGATTACTTGTTCTACAACCAGTGTGAGTGAAACTCAGCCTCTGTGATAGTTTTCTAGTCTTTTGTTATACCAAAATCGAAAATGTTTTTTGAAAAGCATACCATTTTGGTTACAATAATTGTTTTCTGCGGTTTAGCAAATAGCTACAGTTTTATCTTTCACATTTTCATATTTAATTATATTTATTTTGAGTTATGTAAGTTTCTCAACCTAATTTTGCAATTCTTGTTTATTCCAAATATGTGTTCAAACAATTATTTTATATGTAATTCATTAGCAATAAATTTTGAACTTTCCAGGTAAAGCTATGAGCGAAGTGGCTTTGGGATGCAGAGGCACGGCTCATAGCCCAGACTCTGACTGTAACAGCAATCATCCAGGATCCGCTAGCGTAGTGAGCAATACCTCTTCACAGGATATCGACTTCATTCAGGATAATTCGGACTACCAGTGGTTCCTTGATTTTGGGTAAGTTGCAGATTTTCCAATTTTCCTCCATTCTTCTAGCTTAACTTGCGGATTTTAACAAACTCTATCCAACGCATTCATCCTAATTCTTCTTCAATATCTCTGCCTATAACTTCTGCAACGCAGATGCTGTTTATCTATTTGGGAGCAAAGAGGAAACCTATTTCATAGAATAATAAAACATATTTTAAAGTTCAACTAACTGCAATTCTAAAGATTATTTAATTATAAAATAAATATTTAAATTCAAGGAAAGTAATAATAAAAAATATAATCAACTTATCAACAGTTAAATATTATATAGACCTTGTTATCGGAAAATAAATATTATCAAATCTACCATAGAAAATGTTTAACAATGTAACTTATCCACTGTTGTTATCTCACTCAAACAATATATAAACTTCAAGTACAACCATTCATGATTAACCTATTTAAAAATAAAATATTTAATTTTTCATTGTATACTTCCACTCGTTACTATAATACTTCACAGACATGCACAAATTCTTGTAAAAAGAAAAATATTCTTTCAGCTATCGAGACGCATCAGCCAACCATCACACAAGTATCCTATCTCTACCAGAATCTTACGATGCTGGAGACATTGGATACTATGATGCACTCGCGAAAAACATGGATGCTAACCTGGCGGAAGCCGACATGGAGAGCTTCCGAACTGAAGACATCCATGCTTTACTTACAAACCTTCCACCCATCTGTACCGACCATCAAGAAGTAAGTATAATACATTTAAAAAGAAAACCTCCAATTACAACATTTATTCCAATTTTAGACAAACAGAGAAGGAGAAAGTTTAAATGGATCAATGGCGAAATTTGATAAGTTCGATTTCGACAGTTCAATGAGTCCTCACAGCAGTTCTCAAGGCGAAGACTCGGCAAACTCTGTCTCCATGTCAATTTGCAAATCGGAATTGCTTTTCAGCCCTGTCAAAGAAACTCCAATGCCTGGGGCAAACTATAGCGTAGACTCATTGGACTGTGATTTATTAACGGAGCACGATATTATGCTTACATGTCAAGCTAATAAGGACAACTATACAATTGCATTTGAAGGATCACTTACTATCTATTCTGAGGAAAGTGATTATCATGAGACAGGTTAGTTCCAAATAATATCGTTCAAAACAACATGAACAAAAAAAGAGACCAGAATAACATGATCATAAATTAATTTTAAAAAATCTCCCAAACTATAAGTACCCAAACCAACTAATTCTTTTACAGACAAGAGTGACACGTCAGGGATGGGAAGCATGAACTGGCCGAACAACCTAAAAGTCCAAATGCGAAACATGAAAGGCATCGAAGCGTCCATGGCAAAATCCGACTCAGCAAGCCTTACGACATGGAGTAAACTGAAGAAGCTCACAAGTGAAAACCAACTCCGAAGGCTTCCATCTGGAAACAATAACGGCTCCGGCGATGAGACTAGTCAAAGCTTCACGGACAACTGCTTCAAGAGCCAAAGCATGCCCAATTTACACAAGCAGAAGATGCGAGGGCTACTTTCTAGCACCTTCCAGAAAAGCCAGAACTTGAGCAATAGTTCCGTTGAATGTTGCACTATAAAGCGAAGGCCTGTGAAGGTCTTCGATATTCAGCATCAAATCCAGTCTAGCAGTGGAAGTGCCGGAAGCGAAGTCTCTGACATGGCATCTTCAATGGGCTGTGGAAGTAGCGGTAGCGAGACTGGAAAGCAAGGGCAACAAAACTTTAGCTTAGTAAAGCTGTTCATGAAACAGAAAAGCATGAGTGCAGAAGGAATGTCCACGGCAATGGATCAATCTTCAGTTAGCGACAACTGGCCTGTTACTCAATCAGGTGAAAGCAACTTGTCTGAAAACAAGCAAACGGGAAATAATGAGAATGCTAAAACGGAATGTTTTGAGGATAGCTTGCTTATTGATAACAAAACAATTGTTAATAGTACAAGAACATATGACCTGATAGCAGAAGAGCAAGAAGAAGAACTTACTCACAGTGAATCCGTTGAACAATTATCCGAAAGTGTATCAGATTCCCCAGCTGAAAGTTTTGAAACTGATCGTAAAAAGGTACCTTTTAATTTAAATAACAACAATAGTGTGGAATACGAGGAAATTAACGTTAAGAGGAACATAAGGAATCGAGGTACAAATACTAAACGGACGGCTAGTTTCTCCTCTGATAGTGGCAGCTCTGGATACACACCATCCGAAAGAGAGCCTAGACATCCAAGGTTGCCATCTAGAAACATTTCATTAAACCTCATGAATAGAAGCATTCAAACATCCTGCTTTACAGAAGTAAATAATCTCAAGAATGCTCCTTATAAATTGAATTGCCATAATGAGAAAGAAGCATATAAAGTTATCCAGCCGTCATTTCTTAGCAAACTAAAGAAAGAAGGTGAAACTAAAAGTCCAGTGTATATATTATACCCAAATTACGTCTTACCAGATTTAGAATTTCTTCAGAAGCAGGAGGATGTTGAAAAAGTGTATTTGATGCCTCAAAGGATTCGAAATAGTGCAATGGCCGGTCATAAAAAGCGACCATTCAGCTGTAATGATGTAGAAACACTGAAAAAGAAAGACTTTAGCCATGTCAAGGATTGGGACTCTTTGAACTTCTTGTTACCTGGTGAATATAGACAAATCTTAGCCGATGTACCTGAAATAGCGCAACATATTAGTAACGCTGGAGAATCAATACAGAAACCTTCATTTTGCATATCACCGATGTTGAGGAGGAAACAGAGACCCATGAGTTGTGACTACTCAGAAAGGGGAATCAGCTTAGATCGGGGCACAAATGTTTCTTCAAGTTCTAGTACAACTACACAACCAAGTTCTGGTTATCGTGGATCTTCAACCCTCTTAACGGATTCTCAAAATAGCCCCAACACTAATCCAAATTATAATCCTCTTTTAATCTACAAATACGATAGCGTAACAAGTTCAGAAGCTAGTATCGTCAGCGACAGACCCAAATCGATAACAACCATGGCTCCTCCTCTTCCAAAGCGATCAATCAGCTTATCAAGCGAACAGAATTCAAGGATTGATTTAGTTCCTCCAAGACCCCCTTTGCCCAAAGGAATCCTGCGCAAAAGTTTAGAGAATGCTCAATTGCACAAGCAAAATATTGGCTCAAAACGATACAGCATGCTTGTGGGTAGTAAGGAGGAAATTATGTCTGAAATGGCAAATAAACGGAGGTCCCTACAGGAACCCTACTATTTCTCAAGGAACAAGAGGTTGAGTGAAACTGAAGATGAAGGGGTAGACGCCGGCACATCCAGCAGCAGCTTGGACGAACAAAACGAAATTCACTACGTTCCAGCAAACTCACCGAATCTCAAAGAAGCCCTGTACTCGAACTTGAATAACGAGGAAATCATACAACTTGAAGAGTATTTGAAACTGAGTGGAATATCATCCGACCAAGAAGAAATGAACGAAGAAAGCATGTTACAGCTAAGATCTTATGTGGCTAAGTTCTTGAATCTTAAGATAAACCAAGATATGGGCGACCAATGTTCTGGAAAGAAGTGCGTCAGTTTTGCTGAAAATTTGCTTCCCCAGAGTCAAGAAGGGAAGCCGTATTTAACTCCTAATAATTCACCGAATGTGTCTGCTTTTGTGAATAATAGGCAGCAGGTAAGAATTAATTTTATTACATTTATTTCTATTAATTACTTTTGTTTCATTTTCATCATTAATTACTATCCACTTACTATCTACTTGAAGAAATTAATTACTATTAAAGACTTTCCAGAATCTTTCCTAATTGACATAATTATTATTATTTTATAGGTGAAAACATTGGTCGACATGCCAATCTGTGAGGAAACTGAAATTGACAATTATTCAACTCCTTACCAAACACCAAAATTCAAATCAAATTCCACCCATGACTTGACAGAGAAGCGATCGTTAATCAGTTCTGTAACGGATGCAGTCGAACAAGTAATTCATCACTTTTCCCCCGCCACCAATCAGAATGATTTAAATACTCTCGGTGATTCTGCATTAAATCCTGCATGTGCTAAACTAGTACTTTCTACTTTATGCCCTGCCCTTTATGCGGCACTTAGTGATGGACTTAAACCAAGTCTAGAAACATCATTTGGAGCTATTGGCAACTCTGTGTGGCAGGTTGTCGAAGCATCTGCACAACAAGGGCCCTTAACAAAAGCCCTTAACGAGCTAGTCATGCGGATTAATGGCGAGGATGTAATCACTGAAGGTCTAGTCAAGTTCAATGCCTTCGTGTTCGGCTTGTTGAATGTTCGATCTTTAGATGCATGGGCCAGTTATTTAAGGACTAGGGAAAGCATCCTGCGGAAACATTATGAGCCAAATTCACTACTTGTCTTGTCACATACAGGTGGGGCAAACGTTCGAGCTCTCCTTGATACATTAATCGCTTCATTACAGCCTTTGGCTCTCTTACCCTTCCAATTCGATCTTTTGTTTGAATATCGGCAATTGCACCTTAGCTTCAAAAGAATGGATTCATATCAACATCCTCCCAGTCCTACTCTCAAGGTAATTAATCTAAGTGTGACAATTTTCTCATGATAATAATACATTTTTTAATCACCTGTTTAGACCACTTCGCCTATCAGCTTAAGCAGTAAACATTGGAAGGTGGCACTTTCAGGCCAAAGCAACTTAACCCACTCAAGTTCAGAAACTGAAGACCCTTCTGTTGCAACTACAGTTCATCATTTTTCCCCAGAAAACGACATAACTTTACCTGATTTACTTAGTTCTTCAGGCAGTCCAAAATCGAATCGCAGCGACAAACAAAGGCCAAGGTCTTGTGTAGAGCCCGGTGCCTTATCAAAACCCAGCTTTAAGCTAGGGGAAGATGTAAACAGGATTGCCAATAAACGTTGGTCAGGGATTTCCCCGTCTTCTAAACTTTTCCAGGCATATAACAGATTACAGCAAGAGAACTCGGAAGAGGAATACACTGATAGCTTGGAGAATCCTCTCATGAAATTAAAATCTGAAAATCAACTAATGAATGATGATACGGTTTGCGATGGACCTGAGTCTCTAGACTCTAACTTTGCTGATGATAAACCGCTCAATGGAAGGCGATTTAAGAAGTTGCAGAGGAAATGGGAGATGTTGAGTGGAGAGAAAAGCCAATCACCACCGGAATCGCCGACTCATCCAAATAAGTCGAAAATACCTAGACCAGTCGCGTCACCAGTCAAACCATCAGGGATCCCAGTCCCTATTTCAACATCTTCCAAAACCAATGCAAAGCCTCCAGTTGTTAAGAAAATTCTGACTCCCACAAATGAGAACAAAAAATTTGTGGGGAGTAATCTAGTCAAAAACAGTCCAGCTAAAAAAGGAGCAGTGACTAGGCATGTATTTTACCTCATATTTATTGTTTATACAATATTTTTTCTTGTTTTTCATGTAATGTTTTTATTTTATTATTCAATTTTACTTTACAGGACAAGCCGATTAGATCAATTAGAGAGCCATGGCGTTACGCCAAGACCTGCTACTAGACCTAGTAGTCTACCTTATAAGCCAGTAAATTCGCAGTCTGGAAAGAATAACAAAACTACTCCTCCAAGAAGAGCAATCTCAACTTCGGTGAACAGGAAGCCATCCACACAAAATCAAACACCAAAGTATGTATAAACTTTTCTCTGACTTCAATAGTGCAGGAAATCCGGGATTGTATACTTACTTCATCATTTATTATTTATCATCCTTAAAAGTTATCTATTCAAAGAAGCAGAAATAAATGTTTTACAATTTGCACATTACTTATCTAAAGCTCAACAAAATTGTCTAATCGACACAGTAAAATAATTATGTATTTCATGTCTAACAATTTTCCTTAAGCCTGTTTGGATGGAATAAAGTTTGTTCAGAACAAATCAATACCATAGCAAGACAAGCTAATAAAACTTTTAGATGCAAAAAGGAAACACTTGGGAATTAGGGTGAATATACTGTAAAGAACGTGTGGAAGAAATAACTGTTTGTTATAACCCCAAAGGGGTCAGACTTACTGCAAACTCAAACAAGTATACCAAAGAAAGATAAATGACCTACACAAGTTTTGAGAGTATAAAGAGGACAAGGAGATATTACTTAAACATGATATAGTCTCTTGCAAAAAATATGTATTTTGTATTTCAACATTTTCAAAATTTTACCTCTACTTTAACTATTTTCCAGGAATCCAAAAGAAGTACTTAGAACTCGCATATCTTAAATTATTCTTATATAAATACTTCTTTATTAAAAGTAAGTACAATAAGAAACATTAACTGCATACTTATTTGTGGCCTAAGTAAAAAGTTTTTAGTTAATTGCGACTATATTTAAACTACAAGCTAACAAAAATCATACATTTATATGTGTAATAAAAAGATTAATAATTGCTTCATTACATTTATTTTTGCCTAATTTTAATCACTTTAAAGCGTAATAATTACTGCTTTATATTCTATTACGTCTTCCACTGACATTTTCAACCACGTACCATTGACAACAAACATACTTTGCTCTTAATCTTTGATAGATATTTTACGAACTGATTTTATAAAAAATAAATCTTTTATTACAGAGTAGTAAGAACGCTCTCGCACCGTCTACCATCTGAAAGTGGCCATTTGTCATATAACGAGGGTGAACGTCTAAAAGTTGTGTTGGAAGTAGACGAAAAATGGCTACTTTGTTGCCGAGGAACTCAAAAAGGTTTGGTACCAAAATCCGCAGTGATAGCGGATAACGGAAGGTTTTGAGTAACATAAAAACCTCCTGTAATACGTAATACGATGTCCAATTCTGGGGGAGTATTTTCTGTACAGACTGCTAATTGTGATTTCATATTTAGGAGGGGAGTTTTTATTGTCTTGTAGTAAAGCTCTCAAGTATCTGATATTATATCCAATAAGTATTATAATTTTTTGATATTGTTGCTGCTTATTGTTAAATAATGCATTTGTGAAGTCTATTGTAATATATAAATCAATTATTTTTAATCGTGGATTTTAAAGCACACGTATTTCAAAATTTTTTGTTCAAAAAGTTATTTTTTGCTGGTACATTATGACTCTAATTATACTGTACCATTTTACTTTATGATGGTAAAGTTAAGAATGTTAATAATATCTTTAAGAGTACTTCTTCTTCACTTAATTCAGCTCTTGTTTGCATATCTTATATCCAATTGCTTTCAAACATTCCTTGGTTCACGGGTATTTTCTGTATTTGCTCAATTTTCTGGTTTAGGGTCTCGTTCATCAATACTTATTTACTTTCAATAAAAATTCAAAAATCATATCCATACTTTATCAAATAAATTAATAATTAACAGTAACCATCCAAAAAGCATTCCTTTGCATGACTAACATGTCATTCAATTAATTTATTTTTATATTTTGCTATAGCTGTTAAATTACTAAAAACTCATAACCCTCACTTTCCAGTCCTTTGCATGGTAACATGGGAAGCTATAGCAAACTTATAAAGCGTAAATTTTGATTGTATAAAGTATGAATATCGATTCTCTTCAAGTGTACAATAGTTAATTGGAAAAAACTATTCGACTTGAATGTGGATATTGCACTATTATGGACCAAATGATTTTGGGAAGTTCCTCTGGTTCGTAACTACCTCTGCACCAGAGCATATGTGGACCGGGTATTCAAGAAAATACCTTGTTGGGCTCCAGCTTAGCTCGTCAACCATAACTCCTTCTTATTACTATATTTACCTCTTATTTAATTTATTGAATTAACATATACAATTAACTTTAAACTAACTTTCGCTCATTTTGTATTTTAACTGCTGCATTGACTTATTTTTAAAGCAAAATTCACTGAAATCATTGAATAAAAAATGTAACACTTGTTATTCAATGCTATAATGTTTTTAATTTCTTTATAAAATAAGTTTCATTGTGATAAACATTCTTAACTTATCTGATGTAACATACTCCAATAACAGCTTTTTACTTTATATGCTATCTCAGAGAAAATATATATTTAACATATTTAACTATAAGAAATATCATTCACAAAATATCCCATAGCATAAAGAGGCCTTTATTACGATATATCTAATTCAATTACAAAGAACAAAATGCATAATGCACTACATTCAACTTATCCATCACATTTTACAGCATCATTGGTTACTTTGCGTTACAAAATTAATTTGAATCACACATTTTAATAACGCATGTTGTATCAATTTTTCCTTGACATAATTTTATTAAAAGACCAGTGATGTAAAACATAAACCGTTAGTTATTGTTTAATGGATATATATAACACTAGGGATAGATATAAATTGCTGTTCTTGATATTTTAGACATGTGCTTTCTTTGTTACGATATATATGTATATATTGAATGCTTTTGTGATTTTGTAAATATTTAAACCAAAGTTAAGACTTTTTGACCGATCGATTTTGGAAGTTTTTGAAGATATTACTTAAATAATTTTAAGTTACTGGAATAATTCTGTAATATTTTGTATTCCCTTCATGTTGGTGCCATAAGGCCGACTTTTGTTTTCGAACCTTCTTGTATAAATTACTATGTAAAATTTACTATAGGATATTAGATTATTCGATATTTAGTGTAATAATGGAAAATAGTCATTTAATAAATTATTAAAATCATACGGATGTTTTTATTTCGATTTATTTTCGTTCAGCTTTTTTTATTTGCCATGAGAGAAGACAATATGCCTTGGTAAATCATCAGGTAAATATTTTAAGTCACGTGAATCCTTGTGTATAACAATTGTTGTTGCTCCTCTCGACTCCATCAAAAATTCATTCTAAATTTTTTATTTAAATTTATTGGACAAGTATACAGTCAGACCCAAAATATTGAAGTTTAAATCATTTAATCCCAAATTCTATATATGTGTATGTAAATTAATCTGAGGCCCTATTGACTGCAGAGCACGTTTTGACAGAAATGGGGTCTAAATCCCAAAATTACACATTGAATCAGATGGAGTGCGACTTGGTTCATAGTTGCATAGAAGGATAACTTGAAGACTGATATATATTTACAAAGTCAATATGCTTCGTAACGAGAAAACAAACTTTTCCTTTTAGATATGAATTTGTTGATCACATTTTTTTTTAAATATGGCATACTGATACATAATTCGGTAAGTAAGAGAAATGATCTAGTAGTTACTGACCTTTGATGGTCAATATGAGATAGATGGCACTATAAAATTTGAATGTTCCATCAAGGAAGTACATTCTTACTTCTATTTGACACACTCACTCCTCTTCCAAAGAGACAGGCATTTTTATCTTATGCTGTGAAGTGTTATAATATTATTGTAACTTGTTATAGAGAAATAAACTAATCTTGTTTGTTGTTTAATTAAAAAGGTGAATTTTTTCCTTCTAGTAAAAGCTATAATTTTTCAAGATATATCATGTTGCGGTATATTTGATGATGTGTGTGGAGCGTTGCTCAATTAAAAAATAATGGTGTGATATGTACTTAAAATAGCAATAGACTATACCTTGTTTTATCACATATATGTGGTTTTATGCCATGTTTCTTGTAAATGTAATGTAGGACAAATAGAGGAAACTACTCTTGTGGTCACTAGAAGTATCAGTAGTTCATATCTTTACTTGTAAATGTTTCTAAAATCATTTACAAGATATCAATATTTAATAAATAAATGTAACACTAAATATGTACAATCAAACCAACTGGATAAGCCTGTTTATTTTTCTTGTAAATCACATTAGATTATTGTAGTTATAAATAGGTAATTACTCCCATATTATAAATATGTATATCTTGCTGCCTACAATTCGGTTTCGTTGTATGTATGGCTTATTGCATATAAAATGTGACTGGCGATAGCTGATTCTAACAATGATTTTGTAGTTTAGGATGGACTAAAAGTCTATAGCCTTGCTATTTGGTTTATTTTGAAGGGCACTATAGTTTTGGCTTTTTTACGCAAGTCTTCATCAGGTGTTTTAGTCGTAGATAGATATTGTTGTTATATAAAATTCTTATTTGAAGAGCAATAGACTGTCCTATTTATTTTAAGTATGATTACTAGCCCTGCTATTAATTAAAATAAGATTATTTATTATATATATCGTACTAAATAGTTCTTTGTTTTGGTATGATTGTTTTAAATTTATTTTCTCCAAAATTCGTCTTTACTTGTATTAATACCTAACTTTAACCAAAAAATTAAACAAATTATTCGAGGTTTTGTTTAACACTTTGATTCATTAGTACAAATTAAGCATAATAATAACAATGAATTTATATATGTGTTTAAAAAGTTAAGTTGTAGTGATAAGGGATATTTGGTATATTTATACACTAAAACAATTTTTCCATTACAAATGTTGCAATAAATGTTAAGAATAAAGAGCTGCTGTAAGTCAAGGCAAACGATATACAGCAGAGCCTTGACTATCGGAAAATCGATTAACCAGAACGTTGCTTATCTGCACATAATTTTCAATTATGATATGAATCGGACATGGCCACCTTTAAAATGAATTATTGTAAAATAGTACTCATATATAATGCGCACCCCATTTTTATGAGTATAATTTATAATAAAAATTAATATTTGTGTGTAACATGTTTTTGGGTACTCAAATTGTAACAAAAAATATTAAATTGAATAGCGAAGGGTTTTAACAATGAACATAAAATAATTTGCCTATAGGTAATGTTACCTCAGGAGCAATCTACAGAAAAAAAGGATTCTAAGCAACTCAGCAGCAAAAATGACTCGTATTTTTCTACCAGTTCGCATATCCAGTTTATGCAAACTATTCCTGGTCCCAATTATTTCAGATAATCGGAAATTTGCTGTATAGTACAAAGTGCAAGGACCAAGAAAACACTATGTTCAAATAATACTAATAATAATAATAAAAGGACACTTAATATACGACATAAATGACGTAAAAAAACTATATCATCTCAAAATCCTATAAAACGAAGAATAGAAATGAAAATATAATGATTAAATGAAAATAGATTATGTGTCTACAAATGAAGCCGCATCCTACTGCGACAATCCCCTCACACGGCTTAGGAAAAACAACTGATAAGTCTAAGGCCACTGTAAGTAGATGGAAACTCGGTTTTAGGGATTATTAAAATCATGGAGTCATTTCAAGTTTGTAGATAAAGGGCCGCAGTGAAGGAGCAGTTAACAATCCAATACTACAAAGGAGACATCTGGATATAAAATAAAGGCAATTACTATTTACCTCAAAAAAATGTACAAACAAAAGATTTATATATATTATAATTTATTAAGTATATGTAAAGTAATATAACACATTATCTACCATTTTTTAATTTCAAATAAATTTTTAATTTACTCAGAATTTTTAGTCATGTAGAACTTCAGAATAGTCACATATATGCGCAGCTATTGCGTGGAAATAAAACACAAAAGAAATATCCCAATCAAAAGTTACATCATACAAGAACGTCTTACAATAGAAGAATGTCACTTAATACAGTAATTTGCGATGACAAAGTGAGAAGAAGGAAACAAAATATAATCTAAACAAAATAGTATAATCATTAAATAACTTACATGCAAAATACAAATTATTAATATTAATCAAAATAGACTTTATCAATTGATCTAGTTATGGGTAGTGGGAAAATTAACACAGAGAAGTGGGGTACAGCAATAATTTAGAAGCTTCATTTAGAAAATTTGTGGTGGTGCGCTAATCGATGAAACTTTGTTCAACACAAGCCTTCACTCTTTTCTCGTATTCTCTTCTATTTTCCTTATATAGTTGTGCTGCCATTGAATTCGCCGGTGAATTCGGATTTGGGTCACTCAATAGAGACTGGAACATACAGGGAAAAATTAGCAAATTTATTGCACGGTTACTTATTTTGTGATGTGTATATTTTGTCTTATCAGTTTTCTTTTGTCATTTTTAGTTTAGTTGGCAACAAATGATTAACACGTTTAATGCGGCTGTCAACTACTATGTGTGGACAACTGCTTGTTCTCTGTCAGGGTGGCAGTCGACTATAGTCGACTGAGCCCTTTAGATTTTAAATAAGAAAATAATCATCACAGGAAAATAATCATGGCTAACTTAAGCCCGCAATGAACATGTTAATTTATTCACGGTTGCCTACATCGATCCTAACCTGGAAGTTTGAATGAATAACTAAAGGAAAGGCTGAGAACAAGTTTATAAATGGATGAAATCATTCACAAAGGAAAGTTTTGTCACCAAAACGATTAATTATTTGGGTAGTCAATTATTTGTAGGTTAATGCAAATTTTAAGCAGTTGTGCAGTGGAAGCATAAATTCGCATTCCTAATTTGTGGTACAATAGCTTATAGCAAAGATGTGTTCCCCATTGCTAATTAGTAAGTCAAATATAAATTGGTTTTGAGCAACAGATATGTACGTTATGGTCGTATGTGAAATAGAGGTCAAATACCTCAAGGATTAATGTGGAGGTAATAGCGGCCTACCTGGATCGATGTTAATATAGCAGAAACGTCGTAAGTAGGGCTCCATCGGTTTTGTAAAATATCTAAACAGATCCCTCCATCCGCGTACACGTTCGGATGGAACATATGACTGACGAATCTTACAGTAGGGGGTTTATTGGGATACTCTTCAGTAAATTCTATAGTTAACTTAAAGGTGCCGTCTTCGAAGGGTGTATCATGTGGCCCGAATATAACAGCATTCCATATCATAATGTTGTTGTCGGTTGGGGCTCCGCTGACCCCAGTAGGTGGGTCTTCTTGTAACCTACAAAGAAAGGTGAATTAAGCCATTTTGCCGCGATCGGGGTGAAAAGCAACAATGGAACGAATTCGAAGGTCCTATTTATAGCGAAATGAACCGTTTTAGGGGCAAATAGAATAAAACACAGACCTTTTAAAATCTCTCATAAGGCGTCGTCGAGCAGGTGTAGACATTTTTTAGTTATTAACTAAGCGGGACGTGAATTAAATCGCACTGTCAGATTGTACTTAATTATTCACTTAATTACTAAAAATTTGCAGTCACTTAAAATTTATTCGATATCTATATCACACAATAGAAGTTCCACTAGCATGACGTACCAGTACGGGCGACTTTTAAAAACAAAAATAGCACTAGGATTCTCTAGAATTGATGAGGTTATGAGGCGAATTTTACTAAACCAGACTTCTGCCACAACCAACCTACCGGATCGTCGAATATACTTATTCTAAATGAACCGGATTTATGTATGAGCTAATTTTATTCATTTACTAAAAAATAATATTGGAAAAATACCGTGTACTGTGAATAAATGTATCTTTAAATGCACAAGTAATCTGTATAAATACCCGCATAAACCTTATAATAATTTACACGATCAATTTGCGGTTAGAAATTAGTAATTTTATTTGCCTTTAAGGCGCGTTCTCACGAATCAAGTTTAGTCGACCGATTTTAGTTGATCAACACATAATCTACTAAGAAATATCGAGTGGTCTCCACTCGACTTTCTCGTTTATTTCTAAGGTGAACTAGACAAGACAGGACATATTCACACTAAAAATCAGAGCGATTTTTGAATAATTTTGTTATTATATAGATATTCATATTTGAAAAATTCTTTTAAATGACCACTTCCGGTTGAGCAATTGTGCTAAAATTTAATATCTGTGACTTTTTTCTTATTTCTAAAGTTAACACAAAATATTAGATAAATTCCTTGAAGCAAAATGGCACTTTACTTGAAAGAGTTCCATTTTCGCTTCAGGAAACTACCTGAAACAAAAGGTTCTCACTAGATTTTTTTATTCAACTTCTGCTGTTCAAATAAAATTGGTCAACTAAACTTGACTTGTGAGAACGCGCCTTTAGACTATGAAGATACACTATATTGTCATAGATCACGCATTAACAAATAACATATTCTGCACACCCACTAAAAAATTAGAAGCTAATATTTGTTACACTAATAATAATAGCAACAACGCAAACCACTTTGTTACAGTGTTATTATAATAAAATTTAAATGTTGTAGGTACTTCCGATAAAATTCAAATTTCAAATACTTAGGACACAAGGTGTCTCACTTTTACCGCCAGATGTCGCACTTATTCCGAGAAAAGACGATCGCGGGCGAGAGTTGCTAAAAAACCGTTAGGGCGAACGAAGTGTGATATCTCTAGTTAATAATTTTAAAAACAGTATTTATTACAAGTTTTTTGGATATTATTCGGTAAATATAAACCTCCCTACCATTGTATAATTAAAGAAAAACTATAAAAAATATGAAACTTCGCAAAATATAAAAAATGTTCTTGCATATCTTGTGTAATTTTCAATTTAATGCAACGAAAGTAAAACCTTGATTATTTATATTTTTGTTAAAACCATCAAAGACATTTTCTTTATTTTCCTATTTCATTCTAGGAAGTCACTATTTTAAAAATTGTATTTCCTTTTATCACTTTTTCCTTTATTTTCTGCCAACATCAAAATTTAATGTGACCTTGTAAACATTTTTCAAAGTTATTATTATTTGCCATATTTTCTCAATATTTTTCTGCAATTGTTTTACCTATTGTCTGATACCTTTTTTTTAAACTTATTGAAATTTGTAAGCTATACTCGTTTGGGACAGACTAATTAAGAAATATAATGTGAGAAGGCACGTACCATCCTTTGATGGTTCTCTGGAAATTATCTAGTTAGGTCTTCGGGCCATAATCTTTTCAATCTTCTTTCATCCGTTTGATTTATATTTACATTATCAGTTGATTCCTACGGTCCACAAAACGATTTTTGTATTTCTTTGCATCAAATGTTTTGACAATTACTTAGGGGAAGTTTTATGTAGTGTTTACTTTGAAATTAATTTCTTGATTTGAACCCATTTAGTTGTTTTACTAATATAATGATATAAGTAGATCGTACTTCAACTATTTATTATGTTAATATTAAATGCACAACCGGTTTCGGTTTATATACCCATCTTCAGGTGCTTACTACAAAAACATGAGTTATTATATAAATGTAGAAATAAAATATTACTTATTGTTACTTACAGTATTAATTAGATATGAAAAATATTAAAATTAATTGTCATATGTAATTAAATTATTGATGTAAATAACGGAGTATATTCAATTTGCAATTGTTCGTTTAAACAGTGGATATGTTGTTTTTTTAAACGATGTATTTCCATTGCTTCTAATAAGCTAAGTTTAGCTCCTTTATTTTGTTGGTGAAGGAGTTCTGTGGTGTTTTTATCAAATTTGTGAAAATGTTCTTGAAATGTTTTCCAAAATTTGAGGTGGTATTTCTTGTAGGTGTTCTTTAATTCTTGTTTCTAATTGTCGGCCTGTTTCACCTATGTATACAGAACTACTTTCATATGTTAGTTTGTAAACTCCGCTTTTTTTATTAAATTTATCTATTATGTCTTTATTATTCATCAGTTGTTTGGCATTATTATTTGTGCGGAAAATAGTGTTGGTGTTGTATCTTTTTAAAATATTTGCTAATTTATATGTTATTGTTAATAAGTATGTTAAAAGGTTATATTTAGTAATTTTTGTGAAGTTATTGTTATGTAATTTGATGTCTTTTAGCCTATGTTTCTTTTTGTTTTTTGTAATTATATTGTTGATAAAATTAGTTGTGTATTCATTGGCTATGGCTATTTGTTTGATTATATTAATCTCTGAATTTCTTGTTTTTATATTCATAGGTATGTCGAATATTCTTTTTATATATGTGTTAAAAGCTGATATCTTATATGTTTGAGGATGTTTGGATTGATTGTGTATCGTTGTGTCTGGTAGTGTAGGTTTTCTATACATATTGTAAGATAATCCTTTGTCATGTCTAGTTATTGAAATGTCTAAGTAATTAATTGTTTTGTTTGTTTCGAATTCTGTTGTAAATTGGATGTTAGGTTTAATGTTATTAAGAAAAGTGACAAAGTTGTTGAATGTATCTACAGTGTCTGCCCATATTATGAAGGTCATCTACATAGCGTATCCATTTAATTATATAGTTGTAATATTGGTTATTTGTATTTAGGACTAGGTTTTCGAAGTTGTAACAGTAAAACCAAATTGTCGTTCCCCAAGTATTATCTTCGAAATGAAGAGATTCAAAGAACCAAGTTTTCTATTCTTCGCTTTAATTTTCTCAGTGCTAGTCATTGAAGGCTTAGCGTTTGGTAAGGCCGTTTTCTAACATTTAAAACTTTGTAGCTATTCTTATTTTACTCTTCAATTAAATATTTGTTTATTTTCTTAATAAAAAAAAATCATGTCGTACGCTAAAATATTTCCAGAATGTCCACCGAATATGCATTGGCCTAAAGATTGCAAAGGATGTAAACAGTATTGAATGGAAACTCAGCTCCATGTCCATTTAGTTGCGAAAAACCAAACAAGTGTGAGTGCGACCCT
Organism: Quadriops clusia; assembly: GCA_033557875.1. Lineage (NCBI taxonomy): Eukaryota > Metazoa > Arthropoda > Insecta > Coleoptera > Hydrophilidae > Quadriops > Quadriops clusia. The sequence continues at coordinate 23,380 of JAWQRP010000253.1, forward strand.
GGCTATTATGTGGACAGGGCTAATGGAAAATGTGTACATGAAATATTTTGCTTCCCACGTTAATTATGTATATTTGTATAGTTGACTTCCTCATAAAAGTTAAACTAAATGTTGTTGAAATAAAGGAAAGGTTTGTTTAATTCTTTCTTGGCCTTTGCAAAAAACGAGAATACCTTCATTTCGAGCAGAAAATTTTCACCCAGATAAAATTTAATCTTCTATAAAAAAATATTAATTAAAATGCATAGCTAGACAATGCAAACTGATAATAATTGTTTCTCAAAAAAGTCTGGCGTTACAAATTGAAAAATAGAAAAGTAAAAATTGCACATAAAGTCCTCATTGTTCTTACTATATATATATTACAATAGTTGTAGCATGGAAATCTAAACTATATAATTTTGTGGGTGGCTTTGTTCGACAGAAACCTATTTAAACAAAACAACCAAATTACCGTTCCATACTAGTATTTGAATCTCCCCGAAATGAAAATCGTAGAATCAATGTATCTATTCTTCGCATTATTTTTACTAGTTTCATTTGCTGAGAGCTCGCAGTTTCCAGACTACCTAGGTAAAGATACTTTTTATTATTTAAAATTTTTATTTGTTATTTAAAATTTTTATTTGTTATTTAAAATTTTTATTTGTTATTTAAAATTTTTATTTGTTATTTAAAATTTTTATTTATTGTTTAAAATTTTTATTTATTATTTAAAAGATTTTTAACATACTTTAGAAACATTCAAAATAACTTCATATATCTTTCGGTAACATTTTCTTTAGTATGTCCGGAAAATATGCATTGGCCAAGAAATTGCAAAGGATGTCCAGAATTTTGTGGAGAACCTCAAAGGGGATGCCCATATATTTGTATAGAACCAGACGAATGTGAATGCAACCCTTGGTTTGTCATGGATAGGAAAAGTGGAAAATGTATAACAAAATTAGACTGCGCTCGCCAGATTATAGATTATAAATTATAAATTATAGTATTTCTATTTTATTTATGTGGATTTATATCATTTCATTAATTGATAATCATAAAGTCCTTATAAAAATCCAACTAAGGATTACCGAAATAAAGCAAACGAACGTTTAAACATTTGTTTTACTCGTTTTTACCCAAGGTATTACACTAAGAGATATTTCTAGGTGAATATTATTAATAAACCAAAGGAATAATTAAAAATGATTAAAATAAAATACAAAGAAATACATAAAAATGATTGTTTCCTCAAATTCATCATAAAAATTATTGTTCTGAACGACTTAGCACAACACATCGATAAAAGTTAAATAAAAATTGTATTAAACTTCCTCATTACTCTTATTTTTATGGCAACATTTTCCATTATAACTATGTAAGTTTGTGGATGGTCTTGTTCGGCAAAAACCTATTTAAGCAATCGAAATAAATTATTGTTTCCAAAGTAGCATTTGAGTCTCACCGAAATGAAAATCGTAGAAGCAATTTTTCTATTCTTCACCTTCATTGCCGCTGTGCAAATCACAGGAGGTTTCGCATTTGGTAAGGTTATTTTTTAAATTGAAACAATTTTTTAATAATTTTTAATTTTTTAATATTTAAAAGTTTGTAAATATTCCCAAAAATATTTTTTAAAAATGCATGCCTTTCAGAGAATACTTTTCCAAAATGCCCGGAAAATATGCATTGGCCACATTGCGGAGGATGTATATGGTATTGTAATGACGCATATCCACCTGCATGTCCACTCGTTTGCAATAAACCATACGAGTGCGTATGCAACGCCGACTATCGTATGGATGCGGATAGTGGAAAATGTAAGCCTGATTCCGAGTGCGTCCCTTCAGCTTGGCCTATTCCTGCTTGATTATTAAAAACATATATTACCTACATATTTCCACTTTAATTGTGTTTATTAGTACGGTAGATTTCCTTATAAAAATGAACCTAAGGATTGCAGAAATAAAGCAGTAGAAATATTAACTTCTTTTTCAGGGAATCGTATCGTTCTTTAAGTACGCATATTTTTTTTATTTTTCTTTTTAATATTTTTTAGATATTAAGGTCATAAATGACTATAATTCTTCTTTTAGTTGTAGTAAACGTTCATGAAAACCTCGAGGTCGATTTTTCACATAATCACTGTTTATACTTTCAGTTTATATGTACACATACGTATACTTAAAAAAAGGCAGAAAACTTTTTTGATAGTAATGTTCGCCAAACCTAAAGAATAATTAAAAATGATGCCAGAAAAAGTACAAACAAAAACATAAAAGTTGTTATTCTAAGTAGCTTTGTATAACAAATCGATAAAAGTAAAATAAAAATTACATAAAACGTTTTACTTTTATTGCAATACTCTCCATTGTAATAAACTAAACTATGTAATTGTGTAGGTTGCATTGTTTGTCAAAAACTTATTTAAACAATGGAACCAAATTGCCATCTCCAAAGTAGTATTTGGATATTGAAGGTAATATTTGATATTGAAATTGTCATAAATTATATTACATATTTAATTTTTAATTGCACTATCTACTGTGAAGGTATGAAGATAGGTTGAGCGGTTCATGCAAATAAGGGTCTTATCAAAAAGGAGGTCAGCGCCAGATGTGTCGATATTTGGGGAAATTGTTTCCCGTGTCAAGCGGCGGCCAAAAAAAAGGCGAGCGCCAGGTCAAACGACAAATAAAGACGCATTCAAGGACAGCTCTTCAAGAACGTCTTAATAGTGAAATTCATCAGAAGGCGTGGTCGACTAAGGAAACCAAAGGTGCCCGTTTCGTCGTAAATCACGGAGTCTAACAGGGGATTGGTTGCTCTTAAGCGTGGGGTAGTCGCGTGGAGAGGGGAGTAGCTCTGGTTGGGTAAAATACAAACGGTCAGTCATTAACAGAGTGAAGAGAGAGTTGGCAAAGCAAGTCATCGAGAGAGGTTCAATAGGGGCGGTCGTTAGAAGTCTTCTTTCGGGGCAGTCGTGAGTCAGTCAGTGGCGGTCATTCGAAGTCGTCTTGCGAGGACGGTCGATCAGAGAGTGGATTAGTTGGTGAAGAGAGTCATTGGGAGGTAGTTCCAGATGACGGGAGATCAGAGAGCGTTGGAGAGTTCGCAGTGAAAGTTTCCGTGGGGTTGAATTCATGGTGATCAATTGTTCAGTGCCTTTGTTTAGTTTGGTTGATTTCGATGAACGCCCCCAGAGGAAAATAGTGGGAGGGTAATTCCGTTTGTCTCTCTCTCTCTCTCTCTCTCTCTCTCTCTCTCTCTCTCTCTCTCTCTCTCTCTCTCTCTCTCTCTCTCTCTCTCTCCCTCTCACACACACACACACACACACACACACACACACACACACACACACACACACACACACACACACACACACACACACACACACCAACACACACAAATTAATTATGGTCGATCAATTAACATAACCAGTCAATTTAATCAATAACATTTTACAATAACAAGGTTTGGGACCGATCAATTCAATGAATAATTACATCCCGACAAAGGTAGAGAAATTAAATAACGATTATAAAGGTAGCACGATTACATAACGACAAAAGGGTAGAGAAATTATATCACGATAAAAGAATAGCGTAATTGCATCAATAATAAACAAAGGTAACACAATTTCATAACAATCAAAAGGTATCCCGTTCTCATGATAATTACAAAGTCAACTGCAGTTCAATAAACAATGAATAATTAGTCCTTGCTCACCAAGATCATTTAATTAAATCAAATTCACGGTAAATCAATCAACAGTCAAATGTTCTATGTTATTATGAAAGTTTTCTTATATTTTATTGTTTTAATTGTGTACTTAATTTCAGTGATTCCTTTTCAGCTAATTTCGATTATCTTGGGTGAGGTACAGGCGTGGGTTTTATTGTCGCGTAGTCTGTTTCATTTCGGGATTAGGTATAGCCATTTAACCCTTTGAATGGTTACGGGCGCTTGGCTTGCGTCGACGCATTCCTGGAGCCCGGTCCAGCGGGAAAGGGTTTCCGAGCGATCCAGGGCAAGTGCCTTCAGTACCGACTGTTCTAGTGTTTGTGTTGCCAGGGTGAGTCGGCCGAGTCATCCGTAACCCGTGGAGCCCTCTTAGGGGGAAAGCGGATTATAACTCGGGGATTTGTTTACTCTCAATAACAGTTCTCACCTTAATGGCGTTAATTTTCTTTGACGTGACTTTTGCCTACGAATTCTGGGATGCTACGAAACGACGTAAAAGGGTTCCTACCAAATGCTAGACGATCTCAGGTAATTTTGGCCAAATAGAGTTTTGAGTTGATTTGTATCTCCCGCCATTTCCGCATTCGCATCCGCGAGGGGGTGCCACATCAGTCACAGTGGTGCCGTGACCAGGATTTGAATATTTCCTTAATCCTGGTTTCTCAAATTAAATTAAGAGATTCTGATCATCGATCTTAGTCCCCCCCCCCACAGTCAGTCACACTACATAATTAATATATGTACCTATATTCATCATCTCATTTTATCGCTATTTGCGAATTTTTGTAGTTCCAGATTTGTACGTCATTATCAACACCTTAGTACCTTTATAACCCTATATTTTATTTTATTTATTTTGTAATCCTTAGTGCCTTTGAATCCATTTATAGCCTGTAATACTATTCCAAGTGAGCTGAGTTTCGAACCGTGAAAAAAAGAAAGATACCAATAGAATCATAAAAGTTATCATCGTTCTGAACGGCTTAGCATAACAAGTCGATAAAAGTAAAATAAAAATAGCATAAACTGTCTTCATTGTTGTTAATTTTATTGCAACATTCTCTAGCGCACAAATGTGAAGCATGTAATTTAGTGGGCGGCATTGTTCGAGATGAAAGTCGCACAATCAATTTTCTTATTCTTCGCTTTAATTTTCGCAATTTTGTTTACTGAGTGTTTATTTGATCTAGGTAAAGCTTGTTTTATTAACGAGGATCTTGTTTTATTATTTCAAATTTTAAAGGATGTAAATGACAATCTAATTATTTATTGAAATGTGAAATTATTTAACCTAATTATTTAAAATTGTGCACTTAATTAAAATTCGTTCCAGAATGTCCGGAAAATACGCACTGGCCAACTTGCAAAGATACTTGCCCATGGTTTTGTGGTTATAAACAACGAGGCATGTGTTTAGATTCTTGCTTTGATCCTGACGTATGTGAATGCAACGATGGCTTTCAGCCGGATAAGGAAAGTGGAAAATGCATAAAACGATCGGAATGCAATCGTCGTATAACATGGATAAACATTATAGCATTTCCGTAATATTTATACTTTTACGATTTTATTAATACTAGATAACTGACAACAAAAAACAAATTGTGTTCATCAATGTGAATAAAAAGAACGTATTTTTACAGATTAATGAATTTTTTACTATTTAAAATACGAAAATTCTTCTTCGCTATTTTCTACCTCACTATTATTATATTTCATACTCACATGTGCGCTATGAAATGTTATTGCAAGCAACTCACCTGAAACAAAAAGAAAAACAAATTAACAAATTAAATTAATTTCATTAGTAAAATGAAAAATGATTTAAATTGATTATTACTATTTGAACATATTTATTAATTTACATTATGTGAACCTTGACTTTTTTTAACTAATTGCTAGCAACTGATTCTCTATTCTGAAGCTCCATTAATTTATTAAATAATTAATTTATGAAACAATCAATCTTTTCTTACAGTGTAACGGCAAATATTTGCGCGAACATGATGTACAGCTTTATAACGGCTTCAATAATTAATCCCCAGACCGCAATGAAAGTAATGCTTCACAAATTGATTGGTTGCTTGCTTAATTAAAGTGAATCGTAAAATAAACAATTATTACCGCATTTCGCGATCGATGGGCTCGAAAGCAAGAGAATGCGTGTAATGGGCTATAAAAACAAAGCGTATGTTTGTGAGACGCTTAAGGCCCGTTATTTATTTACTGTCCTGTATATTATGGATTTCCAACGAATCTATGGCATCAGCTGATGGACTTTGTATTATTGTTTGTTAAAAACTTTTGATGGGTTCTCTGTTTATAATATAACTGATTAGATATTTATAGGACATAGGTATATGGTTTTACGTTGTTATAGGCAAAAGAGTAACGTTTTGTATTATTGGAATAATTCACGAGCAAAATATGTAGATCCTCCATTATGTTCATTATCATAAAAGAGAGCCATTGTTTACTAAACCGCTTTACTTGTTATGCTTAACTAAAATGTTCAATGGGGCGAGAAGGATTTTTGCATGCTCCGATGGGGACCGTTTGGAGTAAAATTGCTATGAAGGCGATAATGATTTTATTCAAAAGCGAGAAACTTGTTGCTTTACACACCATTGGATTTATAGCTCGAAGGTGGCTGATTATTTGGCAATGAAAATTATTCACTTAAAGGTAGGTAGATAATTATTAGCTTAGAGGTAGATAATTGTTTAGTTGAAGGTAGATATTTATTCACTTGAAGGTAGATAATTATTCACTTGAAGGTAGATAATTATTCACTTGAAGGTACATAATTATTCACTTGAAGGTAGAAAATTAATCACGCAAGAGCAGATAATTATTCCCTAAATATTGAGGGAAGTTAACCACATGCCAAATTAATTTTTAATCCCCAAATTTTATTCATTTTTTTATGAACAGTTAACCCCTTATTAGCAGCGCTCCCTAATTTAAATAAGGCACCCAACCACGTCTCCCAATGCATAAAAAATTAAAAACAAATTGGCTACCCCGTCCCATATAAAGGGTTAATGATGCAGATCGATTTTCCCGACTATTTCAGTAACACGATGAAGTCACGGGCATGAAAATTAGGTTATCAACTTCGCACCTTCTGCTGGGCAGGTAAAACTGAATTTATAAAACCCCAATTTAAAGTTTTATGGACCCAGTCACGAAAGTCCACGCTTTCTGGAGGTTTTACAATCATTGTTGCCATGTAAACGATTAAAGCCCCCTGATTTATGCCAAGACTTTATTAATACTTTCGTTTTATTAATACTTTTGCTGTATTAATACTTTCGCTGTATTAATATTTTCGCTTTATTAGTGTTTTGGCCTGCTTCGTTGGTCGGCTCGGGTCGTAAACGGAATGAAACTGATTAGAGGTTAAAAAGCCCGAAAATCTCGCCCAAGCAAATCGCAATTAACTTCTTTGTCTTCTTGCTCTAAAAGCAACCATTTAATTTCCCTGTTTAAATAATTCGTCTGCTAATTACGTTTCTTTGAGTGTGTGCCTAAGTACGCAAGTTTTGTTAATGCTGTTTACCTTTGATGTGCTAATGACTTCGCTGGGCTGCTTCTCGGGGAAAGATTAAAGAATGAAATTGTGAACGCAAAATTGGTTTTCATCTGGTAATTTAATTTTATATTTTTGAGAGGTTAAACGGGGAGAACTTAATAAATTAGTTAATGAGGTTTGCTTGGTTGTTTTGCGTGATTTTTCTCTTTGTTAGAAAAATGTAAATTTGCTTAGGTTAGACTTCAAAAAAAAAGTATTCAGCTTAGGTTAGATCCCAAAAAAATCAATAGGTCAGTTTAGGTTAGACCCCCGAAAAAAACAATAGGTCAGCTTAGGTTAGGCCCCCAAAAAAAACAATAGGTCAGCTTAGGTTAGACCTTCAAAAAAAACAATAGGTCAGGTTAGGTGAAGCCCCCAAAAAAAACAATAGGTCAGCTTAGGTTAGACCCTCAAAAAAAAACAATAGGTCAGCTTAGGTTAGGCCCCCAAAAAAAAATAGGTCAGCTTAGGTTAGACCCTCAAAAAAACAATAGGTCAGCTTAGGTTAAATCCCTAAAAAACAATAGGTCAGTTTAGGTTAGACCTCCAAAAAACAAAACAATAGGTCAGCTTAGGTTAGACCCCCAAAAAAACAATAGGTCAGCTTAGATTAGACCTCCAAAAAAACAATAGGTTAACTTAGGTTAGACTACCAAAAAAAACAATAGGTCAGCTTAGGTTACCTCCAAAAAAATACAATAGGTTAGCTTAGGTTAAACCACTAGAAAAAACAAAAGGTCAGCTTAGGTTAGACCCCCAAAAAAACAATAGGTCAGCTTAGGTTAGACCTCCAAAAAAACAATAGGTTAACTTAGGTTAGACCACCAAAAAAAACAATAGGTCAGCTTAGGTTACCTCCAAAAAAATACAATAGGTTAGCTTAGGTTAAACCACTAGAAAAAACAAAAGGTCAGCTTAGGTTAGACCTCCAAAAAAAACAATAGGTTAGCTTGGGTTAGATCCCTAAAAAAAAATACGTCAGCTTAGGTTAGACCCACAAAAAAAGGATAGGTCAACAAAATCACGTGGTTGTCATGTCTTCCTACATCCAGTACCTTTCGCCATCGTCATTGAAAGCATAGTCCCCCATGATGAGGTCCCTCAGGCGGTACCGCGGCGGCAGCGGCGGCACGGTATCCCTTTCCTTCTCCCTCCCCAAGAGGGCCATGTTGGCGAGGGCTTCCTCCTCCGAGGGCTCGTCCTCCAGGATGACCACCGCCTTCAGGGGCTTCCCCTGACCGACGGCGAGCGCGTGCTTGTCCCCCACATACACAGCCTCCTCGGGGGACTCCCTGATCACTTTCACTTTAGTCTTGACCACTTTCTTGATGCGCTGGCTTTTCACGGAGCACCGTTTCCTACGGGTTCCTCGGACGCCTTCCACTTTTCCAGCGGTTCCCGCGACTCAGACGCGTCTCTGCTCGCTAGGGAAGTCGGTGGTGCGGCCGTCGCGACGGACACCAGATGCTAAGTGCGCCGCCTGCTGCGACTCGGCATGAGCGAAGGACCGCGTCGCGACGCACGCCGTCCGTCGCTTAGGAAACCGCTTGTCGGCGACGCCGACGGCGACGTCCACGGCGACATCCTAGACGAAAACAACGACAACAACGACGGCGACGGCGACGACGACGACAACGACGACGACGACTACGATGACGACGAGGACGACGATGACGAAGACGACGACGAGGACGACGACGGCGAAGACAACGACGACGATGAAGACGACGAAGATGACGACGACGAGGACGACGACGACGACGCCGATTGTAACGTCGAAGATAACGAGGACGCCGACGACTACAACTACGACCGCGACGCCGACCACGACGCCGACGACCACGATTACGACCACGACGCCGACGATGCCGGTGCCTTATGGGGTCTAACCATGTGCTTTTTCAACATCTTTACCTATCCTCTTCGTTTGTATTCGTGACCTTTCTTTACCTATCAATTTTAAGTGTGTACTTAATTTTATAGATCGTGTATCAGAGTTTTTCAATATAACATCTATTAGTAAATGAAATCGTTTTTTATGTCTCGTTTTAAAAATAGTTTAATTCCTGCCTATGTGCCTATCTATATGTACTATACTAGGTATACTTATAAGAAAATTGATAAATATAATTGATTTTGTAATTTCTTAATTTAATTTAAAAATTCCTTTTATGTAGCATCATATCACAGACAACCAGACTGCTCTTTCAATGCATTTGGTTAGAAATATCGCGGGTTACATATACTGAAGGATAAAAATGCTGAATATTGAGATGAAAAATAAATGAAGTGCGATAGAGTACAAGAAAGAACGCATCGCGTCTGTTCTAAATTATCTGTCGAAATAGTCGTGAGAAACTCAAGGACAGCTCGGTGCAGATGTTTTTTTATTCACTTCTCTCGGAAGTTTGTGTTTATGAGTTCTTCACAAATATATTAAATGTCGTTTATACCTACTTGGACGAGGAGGTTTTTTTTCGCAGACGGATCAATTCAATTTCATTTAGGAAGCAGTCCACAAAGGATTGATAATAATGATTTTGAAGCATTTTATGTTTTAAATAATTATTCTTGAGATTTTGCCTTTTTTAGATGAATAGTTACTTTCAAATTGTTTATTTTTTGCACAGTATAATTTTAACCAAATTTAACATACAGGGTGTGTAAAAATCCGCAAGAAACGGATTTTTAAAATATTGGTTTTACAAAAAAAAAGTTATTACGATAAAAAAAATTCCACTTCATGTTAGAAAAATGATGAAACAATACAAAGAAATTTATTTTACGTCCTTTCAGTTACTCGGGGTAAAGTAAACTTATTAAATTATTTAGGCCACAAAAAAGTACATAGTCGCCAGCGTGTCGTGACGGGCCGACTTCAATCGCTTGCAATATAGTTTTTATTGTAACTCCCTTCGCCGTTCCTGGGAACGCTACTCGCTTGATAATTTCTCACATTCATTTGAAACTAATTAGGTATAAGCTAGTTAGATGTCATCTGTAACGAAATGAAACTCAGTTGATTTATAAGAGTAAAATATTATTATTTTAAGAAATATTTAAAAACGATAGAGGCAAAAATCATCCAGAATGAAATCAGTTTTATAAAGTCTAGTTAAATAATTGAAAGAAATATATCTTTTTAGACAATACATTACTTCCAATTATCAAGTATATTATTTATTAAGAAAATTACAAGTGAAATTTGCGCTGAAAAAGAATTTTAATTGTACGTGAAAAAGGAGTAACGAGTCACTACGAATTTTGAAGATCAATTGTTAAAGGACTGAATAGACTCAGTAAGTGAAATTAGTTATGTGTTTTATTTATTTATTCATTTGGTCAACAAAGCAAGATTTCGCCCAACTTCTTGGGCATCCTCAGGCCTTTAACATGTGAATTTCTTACTGCTGATGCGGTGCATACTTAGGCAGCACATAAAA
>JAWQRP010000254.1:0-34116 GCA_033557875.1 Quadriops clusia
GTTATTGAAAACTAAACAATTTAAACCAAATATTTTTGCGTTGACGAATAACTAATAGATAGTTAGATTAAATAACAATAGTTGAAAATTATGTTCGGATAACCGACGTTCCGGATAACCGACGTTCGGATAATCGACGTTCTAGTGTAATTACAAATGACTTTTAAGAACATGTAACTGCAAGTATTGATAAATTCTCTAAATAAATAATATTTTGTATTATTTTGGATAATTTTCCATAGTTACAATTATTTTTATCTTTAGTCGCCGAAGAAGATGAATTGTGTCAATAAATAGATTAAAATACGACAATCTATCGGTCAAAAATTTGATCAACAGTGGGAAGCCTACATTTTAACGTGCATTAACTCTTCATATGTAATATTTTCGCAAAAAATGACATTATATTAAGTCACAAAAAGAACACCTATACAATTAAATTATTTAATAAATACCACGAAATAATGTGTTATTACAAATAATAGGTGTTTTGAAATTAATAAACAGAGTAGATACATAGAAACAATATTGTATAAGTATTGTAACATTTTTCATGCACTTAAATATGTGTGAAAATAGTTATTTAGACAATGAACCTTTTAATCAATTATATGATGACTTTAATATAACACATTTATCGATACGAGTAACAAAATTATTAACTAGTACTACATGTAGTACATGTTTTTATTACATTAATAAACGTTCTCTTACATTTTAATTACTTCGTTCACTCAGTGAAAACCAAGGTACGTTTTCATTGTTTAAAAACCTTTTTAGTTTAGTGGAGGTTTTACTTGAAAAACAGTTTAAGTTTTGAAATGCCAGTAATTCTATATTAAATCTATTACATTAATAAGAAGACAGCTATATGACCCGATTACAATTAGAACCCCACGTTGACTACTGTGTGACAGATGGGAATGTGGGAGTAGAATAGGATATTATCTGGCAGAGTCCTGTAAGCATGAGTATAATAAGGGTCGCGTATTGTTGTATGTAAGTTGTCTCTCAATAGGGCATATACATTGGGTGCTTTAGCTAACTGGTTATACATCACACATTGTTTCGTAGAAAATTGTTACAACTTCGAGAGGTCTCTATTCAGACTGAAAGCATATTGTAAGCTTGTAATTAGTAAATAAATGTTCCTTCTATTTTCAGTAAATAATGATAAGACCATACTTCAAATGCATTATTCCCTCTCCACATTAATTTTATTTTAATATAAATGTTTTTTTTAAAGTTATAGTAAAGGATCGCATGTTCGTTCTAAGAAAATACTCCTATGAGAGTGAAAAATGTATGAATCCAGCCGCGTGTTGTCATTTAAAATTAAAATCATCGTCGCGTTTCCACAAAGACAGAAATCGGTGAAGCTGAATTTTTGACAAGGAAATGAGAAAATTTTCTCCCCGACAACGACATTGTAATTTTCTTTTGAGGGGCAAGTGTAAATATTGCAAATTTCCTATAAGAACCTTAGTGATCCCAACCTTCGCCTCCTTTCTTTTATTGGGGGAGAGACGCAAACAGCGCTGAAATATATGAGAGCGGCAACCAATTTCCTGCAAGTTTTAAAAAAAATTCTTCATGTTTTTACCCTCTAATAACTTTCACCAATCCCCTAAATGTATAGATTCAACTTGTCGACTTGACCGGGAATTCGTTAATTAAATTTTTATCTACCACGGAATAAAATAGCAACCACCAATGTACATAAATTGTCGTCCTTTTGCCAAAAGCCTCCCGTTTCTCATTAGACTTTCAGATGTCCTGTTTTCAATAGCAGGTGGTCTTTTGGTGTTGCGTCACATATTCATCTGGATTTTAATTAGAATTAGTTCGAAGTGCTGCCACGCCTGCCAGATGTTCCTGGTGGAAACAAATAGGAGGAATATAGCAGTTTTTACAAATGATAGTTGCGGTATTGCCTGACCTCCCTTAGAACCCTCAGGCTACATTAAAATTATAAATGATGCTATTTGATCTGGAGGAACTGTAGGTCAAATGCGCTTTGGAAAAATCATTATATTCTAAAGTTTACAAATTATTCTTAGCGAAGCGCAATTCGTGCTTTTTTTGATACTTTGTTACCTTTAAAATGGAGTTTAGTTGATTTTCCGCGACAACAAGGGAAATTCAACCCTAAAGCGCTGTAATTAATGATGACGGCTATCCGAAAATATGTTTGTAACGTCGGCACAATGCTTTCATTGTTTACTTGGGAAACTTGCTCTCGAATGCCGAGATTTTTAATGGTTTCTCGATTTTCTATTGCTGTGGACTGATGAGTTGGAAAAGAAAACATTTTATTGAATTCTTATCTTACTTATAATCAGTTTAAAATGGTAGGAAGTCAACTAAATGTTGAACGATTGAATCAATGATTACACGAATGAGGATGCATTTGTAAGTTTCTATGTTGAAATAATTTCTATTAAAGTTTCTCCTACGGGTAATAACGTTATTATAAGGTCTTTTCCAACAACTCGAATTGATAGTTCTAGAATCGTTTAATGTACTGCACAGGGTCGGCCCATTCTAAAATTTTCCTCGCCATACGGTAATTCTATACACGTGAATGTCTGGTTGCCTATATTTTGATCCTTAGCCCACTCTGTACATGATTCTTGAACTATCAACTCGTGTTGTTGAAAAGAACCTATAATAAGATCTAACATGCACAATACATCAATTTTCATGAAGTGGCCATATATACTATTCTAATACTAAATTAACACAATAAAAATTTCAATAATTTTTTTTTTCAAATTTAAAAACAAACGATTATTTCATGGATTATATTTTTGTTGAAAGGACCAAGCATCTTTTATGCAAATGACATATTGCCTCGTTTACTGCGACATCTATGAACGAGCGGCAAAACTAGTTTTCGAGTTGACAGCATGAAGAAGTTAACTTGAGCGACAATAAAAATATAAATCTTTGGCATTTAATAGTGCATCAAAGTTTAAAACATCGCGCTTCCTAGTTTACGTAGCGCACGCATATAGCTGATGAGTTGGAAGTTTGGCAAATTTCTTAAAATATTACTAATTCCTGTGTGAAACAACTGTCCTCCCTCAGCAGTAAGTAAACCTTAGCGAACCCTTCACACGCCCCCTCAAATTTGAGGTTAACACTTCATCCTTTACCTAAATTTTTCAGAATATCTCACCATTTAACACACATGTTTTTGTAATCAAATCCAATTGTTTGGGTGTGGGAGGCCTTCAATGATGATGTGGAGCCTACATAATTTTTAATTGGCAATAACAGCTTTAGTTCCTGTTTTAGAGAAATTTTATAATCTGTGTCCAACTCTTTCAGGGCAACCGTGCAGAGATGCAGAACTTGAAGGCTTGTGTTATATTTGCCGCAATTTCGATTGCACTTGCTGTCCCTAAACCCGAAGAGAAAAAGGACCGAGTTGTTGAAAAGGAACTCAGCGAACAGGAACACTATCAAGGGCAACAGCACAATGTTCAATACGATCATGAAGCGTTCCTTGGGGAAGAAGCAAAAACATTTGATCAACTACCTCCTGAAGAAAGTAAAAGAAGATTAGGGTAAGAAAAAATAGATATAATGTGGAATGAAATTTTTCTACTTATCAGTCTTTTCTTGTCCTTGGAAGATATGGCTACTAAAATACGTTTAATAAGCTAATACATTTATCACGTTGTCTCACAACTATAACATAACTCGTAGTTTGTGGTACAGGATGGACCAAATTTCTCTGCAAGCGGTAAGGCTATAATCGCTTGCAAGACAAGTTCTCCGTTGAAGACAACATGTGCGGTGCCTCCTTTGTTGTGCAAGCGAGTATAGTCTTGCCGCTCGGCCAGAATTTGCAGAGAAATTTGGTCCATCCAGTATTGCCTAGGATGCCAACTATGAATAATCTCGTAGTTTGTTTATTTGCCGTATTTGTAAAGATACAATTAAATTTGTAGAATATTCGTGTAAATATTAAAGTTGGCTTATGTCAACAGAAAATTTCTTATTAAATGAACAGAAAATGTGATCATAGAAAGTTTATTCAGGATCAACAAGAAAAAGAATATTTTTATTGTTTGTGATAATTTTTAAAACGATCTTCCACTTAAAAATCTTCATAGCTTATAAAATATTTTTTTTTTGTTAATGACCCTTTCAAATTAACTCATAGTTGCCTTCTGCGAAGATCTTTCTGCGACATAGACCGACTATGGGATACTAGATACATAAACTTAAAACAAAAAAGAAAAACACATTCTAAATGTTTTTTAATGATTATACCTGAATTCTGAAAAATACCGTGGCATTTGGCCTGTTAAGCTGGACAAATTGTGTGTTCTACTTTTGTACATGAACTCTTATTAAATTAAAAATCATCACATATTTTTACCGATTCGGCTGTTCCTATTACAACACTATGGTATTTGCAATTCAATGTTTTTAACACTGAATAATGAATGTAATTGTATTAGTTAATATAGCCTATGTACATTGTTTATGTAGTATTCCGTAAAAGTTACATCAACCTTTGACCTTAACTTATTTATGTACAAGTATTTATGTCCTCAATTTTTATAAATAATATCCAAGTAATTAGAGCAATACTTAAGAAATGAAGACTAATATTTATAATGATAAATAAGACTGACAATGGGAGTACCGCTAGTGATACTCACCGGACTTAATGAGAGTTTGAAAGTTTGTAAGACACATTATTATAATGCCCTACCAGATTATTAGTATCTGATGAACATTATATATAAGTCAAATGTACTCGGGCTGAATCATGAGAGGTTTCATACCTACTTTTTAAATCTTTTTTAGTAAATGTAACTGTTTTTATTTGAATATAAAAAAATTAAAATGTAATTTATAAATTGATGATGAATACTACAGTCAAAAGCTAGAAAAATAATGTTTCAACCAGCATCACGATGTAACTGTGTTGGTAGTTACTTACATAATTTATTGTATGTATACTCTATATTCTTTAATACATTTTAGCAAGGAAACAATTTACGTCCATGCCATATTAATAAATTAATATTTAAAATATCTGCTCTGAAAGTAAGACATTTGATACTTTCATTAACAGAAATTCAATTAATCCTGGTTATTATACTGGGTGGTCCTGGGTAGTGGGTGTATCAAATAACTCCTTTGTTTTCTAAATTGCTGCAACCAAATTTCAGACATTTTGAACTTCATAGCACTTCCCGTTTGACCGGAAATAACATGAAATCTCTTATTTAGATAGGGAATCTCATATTTTTTGTTCGATTTCTTAATCTACAAGGTGCCCCTAATCCAATTATAACACATTTGTAAATTTTTAAGTCACAGATTCATTTTTATTTTCAATTTTAAATGTAATGTGAGGCGTTATTATTAAGTAATAATTCCTGTACATCAAAAAAAAATTGTTTACTTAAGATTATGACTTACAGAATAATCTTCGATAAAATTGACGAAAACAAAGACAACATTATTTCTCAAGAAGAACTAAAAGATTGGATCAGATTCACACAGAAAAGGTATATTATGGAAGACGTGGATCGCCAATGGAGGCAACATAACGCCGAGAACACGGAAACCGTTTCCTGGGAAATTTACAGGAAAATGGTCTACGGCTTCCTAGACAACATGGATCCCTCAGAAGCTGAGAAGGACGACGAAGGCTTTTCGTACAAAGCGATGCTCCGGAGAGATCGACGTCGTTGGTCTGTTGCCGATTCCGATGGCGATGACTCTTTAACAAAAGAGGAATTTGCAGCTTTCCTCCACCCTGAGGAGACAGGGCATATGCGTGATATAGTTGTCCTGGAGACAATGGAAGATATCGACAAGGATAAAGATGGCAAAATTTCGGTAACGGAATACATAGGTGATATGTACAGAGGGGATGAAGGTGAAGATGAGCCAGAATGGGTTAAAAATGAACGCGAGCAATTTGCCACATACCGGGACAAGGATGGAGATGGATTTATGGACAGCGAAGAAGTAAAAAATTGGATTTTGCCTCCTGATTTTGATCATGCAGAAGCAGAAGCCAGGCATTTGATATACGAAGCTGATAATGATGCTGATCAACAGTTGTCCAAAGAGGAAGTTATCAATAAGTATGATCTATTTGTAGGGTCTCAAGCTACCGACTTTGGAGAAGCTCTTGCGAGACACGATGAATTTTAACGTGAAAAAGAAAAAGAAAGTATTAAGTTTATGACCAAAAAATTAAGAACAAAGAATAGGGCCATTTAGATAATTGTATCTTAAGCTTTATTATATTTTAAAGTACTTATAAGAAAGTAGTGTAGCTTTTGTAAAATTCTTCGAATATCTTTGCAGTTAGTTTTTCACTTCAGTAGATGAAATTATATCTGGTCACGGATTTCAATGTCCTACAGCAAATGCTTTCTGATTTGCTCAAAAAAAGCTTCCAAATATTTGAATGCCTGCAAGGAATTGTAAATAACTATATTACTTATAGAAATTGTTAAAACTTGTTCCTTAATATGAGTGTATTACCTTCATTTTGTTATGTTTCAACATTGTGCAATCATGACTTACTTTTAATAATGTTTTTACTTCCAGTTTTTTATAAGCATCTTCTAATCCAATTGCGTTGAGTTTCAAATACTAACGTGAAGATCTGTGTTAATGTATTCACTATTGTGTTCATATTTATTTTTATTTAATAACATTCTATTGGATCTGATTAAACTCATGTCTCATGCCATTTATGTGTATTTTTTGTCGCCATTGGCAATTACTAGTGTAATTAACCACAAGTAACATTGCATTTATTAGGAAATTAATTTAAATGTTAATCAATAATCAAAGTGTTTGTACATGTGAATGATTGAATCATTAGGTGCTGTCATATTTTTATACAAATTAAAACTGAGATAATAAATATAAGCATATTAATGTGTGTATGACTTTTATTATGTTTCCCTTCAATGTTTTATGATCACTTGTTATCAGAAATCGGTATTGAAACGTTTATGATAACATAATTATTTCAGGAAGGGTTCGATTAATTAAGTTGCTATACAACTGAAGCAAAACAAAAGACAACATTTATTTCCATAATAACTATTATATACAGGATTATAACTTACAATGGAATTGTACAAAGGAATAAAATTGCATCAACAGCATAAAATTTATTCTGCAATTGCGACTATTTTAACTTAACAGTCAATAATAAGAATAACATAATTAGCAAGATATGTATAATGAAGCGAAATGTATGATATACTCTTTGCAAAGCTAATTACAAATTGTATATAACATTAAATAACATAATTTGAAGTATGCACATTACAAAAGAATGTAGGAAGTCCGAGGATTGTTTTTTTACAAATAATACAAGTCAATCACAAAAGTTTATCAAATATTTACATAGTGCCTAGCCAATTTAAGACTAGGTATTACACTCACTTCTCAGAAATTACATAACACCTGAGTGTTACAGGCCACAAAAATAGTATACATCAGAAGAAATATTCTTACAAAATTGAGACTTGACAAATATACCGTGTATTTAAATAAAATTTATATTTAATATGTACATTTAATTATGTATATATAAGACTATGTACATTTCAAAGACTCAACTTTGTAATGTCTAAGGGGCTGTGAAAAGTCGTATACTAATGCAGGTGTAGTTAAACTCAAGTTTACGAACATTGTTTTCTTTATTTTTTGGCAAGAAGACTAGCACTGTGAGATTCTCAGTATTAAGTTTGTCCAAATTATCATTCGTCACTCGATTTAACAATAATAACGCAACAGTTATTACAAATGACATATAAAGCCCTCCAAGTTCAATTAGTTTCTAATTTGGAAGCATAATTTATCTAATTATAGTGGATAAATATGCTGATCCATAATGAATGTTTTGTTTTTGCACTTAAATAAATTATTTCAATAATAAATCAAATTCATATTTTTATTATAAAATAACAAAGAAAAATTAATAATGGCACATTCCTAGTACAATACGATTAAATTTCTATTAAAAATAATAGACCAAGTAAGATTAAAGTAACTTTTTTACTCTAAAAGGGTAAGAGTTGCGTTTGGCACACTCGACATCTCCGTTGGAAGACTTTATACATTAAGTTTTAAAGTAACCATAACAATAAAACAATATCACTGAATCGAAATACAACCGTCTTCATGAAGACTTCTTGAAAGTTGATGTCTTTTGCTACGACAGTCTGCCACGCTTCTGTCATTGGGGAGTATCAAAAGTCTCTGAATCCGGGCTACCGTACCCACTGGAGCCATCGTCTCTGTGGTTGCAACTAGGCGGTCGCTGTTGGGCGCCCAACAGAGAGTTCTTCTCGCTGTAACATGACGGGGACGTCATAAGGGAAGAATGGCGAATACCATTTAATGTGTCTGCTGCTGGCTGAAAGAAGTCAACCAACTTGTATGGATATACCATCTTTTTAACGTGAAAACTACAACAGTTAATGCTAACTGGTTTTGTAATCCGCAGGCAGAGATATAGTTTTGGCAAACTTTTGATAGACAACAGTATTATAATCAAGCATTCTTTTGAAAATTGTTTTCAGACTTTAAAAAAATAAAATTGTACTGAAATAAAATAAGTAAGAAAACTATACCATAGTCTTGTGCCTGTCGATCACTGAGTAAATGAATATGCAACAGGTAATTACTTTTTTCAAGAAAATTGAAGAAAATATGATGTAACTAAATTAGTGTTCACCTAATAAGGATGGAGCACTGAATTTCCTTGTTTTATTTCTCTAATGATTTCTTAGTGAGCTTGCATAAAACACAGTAATTCAGTGGTTAATATATCCATGAAAAATTTAAATTTAGTTACAATTGAATCTAATGAAAGTACATATTGTACACGAAACTAATCAGGGAAACTTTTTTAGTATACTAATTTTTTTAAATTCTTATGTATATCAAATTTTAATTTGCATCAATAAGTTCCCTGATTGAGGAATGTTTGGAATTGCGCGTCTAACAAAGGGATTTGTTCAAATTAACTGTTTTTCTTTCCTAGCCGAAGATAAATTTAAATCTGCAATCTAAACTTCAATTCAAAGTGCATAATTCACGAGAAGTAGCGAAATGTAAACTAATTGCTCCTTCCTAAATATTGATAAAAAGCTCTTCATTACTTTTCATTATATTATAAAACAGGCCATAAAAACGTTAAAAATAACGCACTCTAAACGATAAATGTGAATCATTAAATGCTTCTAGCAAATGGACTCGAGCTGGGTTTTCAGCAAAGTGGTTTGTTTGAAACCTAAAAGCAAGCTGAATGAAGCTCTTACACTGATGGCTACTTGTAAAATATTGCAAATATTGTTGTTCCTTTTTTGATCTATATTTGAAAGCTAGATTTTGTATTGCATCTATTTAGATGGAGGTAATAAAACATGGATGCACGGATTCTCCACTGTCTGTCCTTTGATAGCGGGATTTGTTCCGGGCCTTCTTTTGATATATGTGGATGTTTTTAAAAGAAAAATCTGCGCTTTACTTTTTACCGGAAGGAAAACGTATCCTGCACGGACACGGACGATTTATGTAAAAATATGTGTAGCATTCTGGGTGAACCAACTCATTATCTTCCTACAGCATTTTCAACTTGATGTTCTACTCTTTATTTCATTATCTTTTGTAAGCGCACAATTCAAAACACTAATAATTTACTTATGTATTTCAAAAGATGCAAGTAGATTGCATCATTACCTGCAGGTTACTGACTTGCCTTCGTATATGCGCCAAACTGCTAGGGTTGTAGGCTATATTCGCAAAAACCAGTCGTTCTTCATAGTCGTATTCGCAGAGTATTTTATTGTCGCACAGGTAGAATCGGTCGCCGACACAAAACCTGTTGGAAGATAAACATTTATTTAGACTTAAACCGTAATTGTCTCAACGCAATATTTAACACAAGTTCGCTAAGTTGCACTTTTCCACAGTCAGTCAGGCGACATTCGTTTACCACAAATTACACTAAATTAGATATAGTACTTGCATTGATGTGTTATCTGATACAAATGCAGATTATGATTTCACATAAACCTTTTCAAAATAAACGTATTTATTTGTCTGCTATTAAATCATTTAGTAACCTGTTTAGTAAATCACGTATGTGCGAATCCGTCCCATGCTCTATTTATATTTTCATAATTTTGAAACTGTCCTTTGTATTCCCTAAATTGTCAAAGCACGTTAATTAAAAATTTGCAGTGTTTAACCAAACGTGTAACCCTGTCTGGAACAGTTTTTGTGTACGCCCGCCCGTATTTTTGACCGTACAGCTCCCAATTAAATTGTTAAATTAAAAATTCGAAAACTAAACACCGCAGTTTAAATTAAATTTATTACAAACCTAATCCGAACAAAAACCATTGTGCACGCCTGCACGAAAAACTCTCGATATTTCACACAGGGAGGCATCGTGAGTGACCCGATTATAAACACAGTTGATTGAATTTTTGCATTCGGCGTTTAACTAATAAAAATTATTCAATCAACTGTGCGCTATTTTTAATTAACATAAAAATGTAATCAACCAGAAAGTTACATAAACCCACTCATGGGTAACGTATTAATTAACCGTGCACTTTTTTCGTAATTACATATTTATTCGAGTTCTCATTGTGCGCTCGATAGATTCATGATGTACTGAGAATATTGAAAAACTATTTTAGGCTCTTCTTTGTTAATTATGAACGAATCTAATAAAAAAATATAAAATGAAAATAGCAATTTAAATTATATCAGTAATACCCAACTATGGTATCCTGACATGCGCTACACGACTTACAGAAACTAGGAGTTATGCGGTTTGAGTAGAAAAACGTTATATCTTGAATATAAATTTACAATTATCTAGGATTTTGATGGCAGGATGAAAATGTGAGAACTGCTAAAGAAGAATCTATGCGGGGCCACAGTAAAAACAATTAATTTAAGAAAGAATTCTCAAAGATGAGAAAAATGCCTAATGTCCAACATAAAACCTTTGTTAGCAGTACCGGTTGGTACCACATGTAAGTTCAACTAATTTATAATGTTGTAATTTTCATAGCCTTTCGGAAAGCGGAGAGACGGCAAGTGCCGATCAAGAGACCGTATTTTTCTCCCGAGACTACGATACAGGAATATGGATATAGCAGTTAAACCATATTTAACGTGGATGTGACTGGTCTCTTGTGGAACAAAATGCCTAAAAGAACTTTTATCGCACGGAAAGAAAAAGCTTTCTAATCTTTTTATATTGTCAAGACCGACTGATCGTTGACGCCTCTTAATGAAGAAGCTATGAGGCAAAATGAAGTTTCCTCCGTTAAATATGTACTTTTGGAAACAATGCAACGTTTCAGATGCTGTCAAAATGATCTTTTTAATGACACTTTTCAAAAAATCTTAAATGGTGCCTGGAAGAACTTTTGTCTACTTTTTTCAAATACCAAGCCAGGGATTTTTCCTGTTAGTCACCTAATAGAAGAAGTTATTTTTAGATAACTAGATTTTGAAGTCGATAATAAAGATGTGCGCGAACTGCAAAAAAACGTTGGTAAAGACATCCGAATTTCAGATTTAATATCATCAGAAAAGCATATATGTAGCAGTTGCAATCATTGTCATAAAAGAGTCCAGCTTAAACAACAAAAGATTACAAACTTTCTAGTAGTAAATACTTCAAAAAAAGAGCTTATTATATTTATAAATAAATGATTTAGTTAGTAAACAATTTTTGAGTTAATAGTGTCTGTTAAGTCGTAAAGATTGGAACTACTGTTTTCAATGAAATGTGCTGAGTTCTAGAAAATCTCTTCTGTAACATTCCACTCCTTTCAGAGAAGCAATGTTTAAAACATTCTGCACAAGCTTAGTAATTATGCACCTATATTATAAAAAGTGTACATGATAAACATTTCTTCTTTTTGTGCAATTTGCTTAAAATGCGCAAGAAAGCGTTCGAGTGCGTATGCTCTCAGCAGAAGAAAGAGGGCGCATCAGTATGCAAGGTACGCGCACTGCAGATGGTGTGAAGAATTCGGGAAATGCTGTGCGTCGTATCATTAGCCGCTTTTAGTGCAACCTGCGATCAATTCAGAAGCGTTAATTGCCCTCAGCCAGCGCATCAAATATAGCCGTCGCCATTAGAGGCCCATAGAACGCGTATTATAATTAAAATGGCATTATAATTTCTTGGCTGTAACTCAGTCTGAGGACACATGTTCGAATACTAAGCACTGGAATGACTATTACAATACCTGTGGTTACACTGCTGGCATGCAAAACATTCTAGATGGTACACGTTGCTTTTTGCTCGCATCACCATCTCGAAAGCAGGGATCACTTTATTACAGGCCGCGCAATATCCTGTCGTTCCGAATAATCTGCAAAGAAAAATACTGTTCAGTTATGTCCTCATATACATAGATATACGTTGCCCAAGATAGCATTTGAGGAATTTATTAATTATCCTTTGCAAGGACGCATAGGGGAACAATTATAAATCAAGACCTTACTATGTATTATAAAGCATGGTATATTTTTAATTGACTGTAATCTAATAGGTATTTCTTGCCAACACAAATAATGTATAATGGAATTGTAACTGTAGGAAACTATGAGTTGAGTGGCATATGTTTTAATATTTTTACTATTTTTTTTTTCATTTCTTTGACCTTAGATGGCAATATATATTAATTTTATAGTAGGTAACAATTTTATAATATTGTAACTAAAGTGGGCCTCTTGAAGCTCTAGTCAGTTTTCCTAGAGGATCCTTGGGTCACACTTGTTTTTAATATTTTATATTGCAAATAAGTTTTATTTAATCAATATGGATACAAAGAGAACTAGCATGTATCTGGTAGAAACGCGAAAATTTCCAGAAAAGTAATGGATATTTATTTAAAAATGAAAATTATACAAGATAAAACTTGACTTTAGGCTAGCATGTTCAATTGTTTAAAGAATCCTGAAGGATAAATAATAACATTAACGTAAACATAAACATGTTGGTTTAAATTGAAGACCAATTAGAAAAATGCAAATGCGTTTCTTAATAATAAAATCCAAATCACAAAAACTTTTATAAGACTTTAGACGAACGGAAAACTGTTGAATCTGTGAAAACTTTTATTTCAAATAATGGATGGTTCCAACCGTTTCTCCATGGATTAATTTATCCAGTTGTAGCATAAGTGGTCAGAGCAGTAAAAGGTATCGTGAAAAATTAAGGACAATGTTATACACAAATCTTCGAAAAAAATGTACAATATAGGTCGATGCCTTCATTACAGAGTTCATTACCTATTCCAGACAACAATCAAAATGATTAAAATAAACTAAACAATGATTAAAATTTAAAATCAAATTATCAAGTTAGAACATAATTTAATTATTTTCTTAGTAACGCAAACTAATTACTCGTTTATTGCCGTTCTATGAATGTAAAAAGATGTTTCCAAGTAAAAGAATTACAACCTACCTACCTAAAAACCAATAAGGAAAATGAGTTGGCTTGGAAAACGTCCAGCACGCACTTTATTTCCGATTAAAAGTGCCATTCGAGTTAAATAAATAAAACTAGGGCGCAATAAAAAATCAGCTATGGGTGCCCACTTTCAATAACTTAAAAGTCTATTAGAGCGCGATCCAATCTTATTAATAAATAGTTATTTATGTGAACGTGATAGGAATGGAATCTTATTCGAAGTCAATTTTGTGTAATGTAATTTTTATAGCACGCCATAGCTATAAATTTTATAGCAATCTACACGAGGAAATTGGTGTTGCACGACAAGGACCTTATAAATATTGGATCGAATGGCTTTTGCTAATCATCTTGCAGGGACAAGTGCAGACGTACCTAAGGTAGTCTCTTTTGCACAGAATGAGGTTAGCCTTGGTGTAGAGCGTCGATCCGACCTCGCCGAGTCTGCAGTCGCAACATCCGCACTTGAGGCAGTCTTCGTGCCAGAAGAGGTCCAGCGCCTTGAGGAGGAACCTTTCCGTGATGCTCTTTCCGCATCCTGCGCATTCCTTCGGCCCAGAAGCGTTGCTGTTGGCTGCTGTCGACACCGACACCGGAGTTGGACCTGCCACCGCCACTGTAGTCCGAGTTCCAGTTTGTTCCCCTCCAGACTCTGAAAATGTATGGAGAAAACGTTCAATTACAACAGACTTAACGGCCGGGTTACGATTTGTAATTTTACACAGGAAACGTATTTTACAACTTCATTTTCAATTCTTGTTGGTCGCGCTGCGAAGTCGAGCTTTCGATACTATCATTGCGCCGGCTGCCAGGAGATGATATTTAGGGGAACGAACTTGTTAGATTTGTTGTAAACGGGATGTAATGTGATACACTATAGTATTTATTGCTAGGGGGTTACATTTCTAATTTCGTTTTATCTTTACTCATTTCGTTGGGGTTCTTACTCCATTACAGTGAAATAATTTAATAACCCATTTTCCTTGCCATGGCAAACTTAAACCGGATATTGCTAACCTCCTAGATATTGGACCTATTTATGTGCGAAAGTCTCCTAAAAACATTGTATGTATCACATCTGGCTACCCTTAAATATGGAATTTTATTCTTTGAATACTGTGTGTATTCATAAAATTTATAAACAAAATACAAAAAGAGTATGTACATCTTAGAAGAAGATGGACGTTTCTATAATACTCTCTTAGCGGATAATAACAATAAGGACAAAAGCGATCAACTTACAACACTTATATCGTCATTTTGGTTTGAACTCATTTTTCTGCAAAAAATTTTTAAATCACAAATGTCGTATATGGAGCCATAAAATTAAATTCAGTAAAATGATTGAACTGTTAGAAGCGGCTTTTGCTGAATCTGCTAAAAAAGAAACAGCAGTTTATGAAAAATATAAACGATTTGCAGCCTATAGTTACAACGCTGAAGATGGCAAGAGGATTTTCCAACAGGAATTTCCACCACCAGGTCTTAATGTTAAAAAAGAGTGTTACCTTGAAATTCGAGGATAAAATTAGTGTTTATATAGTGTTTGCCGCCCTGTGACTTTTTTCCTCTTTCCAAAGTTGAGGAGGATAATGAATGAAAGCAGAATTTCGACCACAGAAGAAATAAAGATAGTAACAATGCAGAAAAGGAAAATATATTGAAACGTGGAATCCAGAATTGTTTTGAAGATTTGAAAAATCCTGACATTATGATATTATATCCGAGGGGGGCTATTTCGAAGGAAACATACAATATTAATATTTGTGAATAATTAAAAATCTTGTGAATTAAAATGGAGTGCGAGGGAGCGAGTGCGATCAAAAAAAAGTTTTTGATTTAAATGCATTAATTAATTTCCATTCATACCAAATTTATAAAAAAGAAAGAAAACGCTTAGGCATATTTAGGTCAAATATACATTTGCCACATCTTTTATTTATATTATTACTTCGTAAGCAAAAACGGCCCGTTATAAAGCATTATTACACCAAGCAACCTAAAGACTAAAAGGCTTGTAGGTTAATGGAGAAAATTCAATCTAAATTTTATCCCGAAAAAGCACAATTAGTTTTGTGTATACCTTAATTACGGTTTTCGGGAAGCTTTTGCATTTTTACTTTGGCAATTACAATGGAAAATGAGTTAATTTGGCCACGTCGGAGTTAAAGTATAATTTATATCATCAGAGATACCGAAGAGTTTTGTATTCTGGCGGCTGTCCAGCGAGCCGAACATGTAAATAAACGGGAGTAGTTAAAATTTAAATTGATGTAATGAGATGGAAATTGGATCACAAGGAGCGATACATTACAATATAAAGCCTACTTTAATTAAAGCGATAATTAAAAAAGATAGGTATCTGTGCAGTCACGTTCGCGGAGACTACTCCTCCTGTATATACGTAATTCTCATCACTGTTTAATTATAAGCGGACAATCTGATGTTTAACTGCGATATTAGCGACAATTTAAATCGACCGTCCAATAATAGCGTTTCTGTGTGTGTACAGCTTGCACCCTGTTTAAAGTACGAACGCTGCTGCACAATTTATGGTGAACGATATTAGGGGAATTATTGGATTTTCAAAATTAAACCGTTCCCTATAAATTTCTAAATCTGCACGAAGTGTCGCATTTTCTTATATATTACCTCGCACAATAAGAGGTAATAGCAATAAACAGAGAGGTATTTGATTTTAGATGGTCAAATATCCAATATCAGTTCTACTGGAGGGTGGTCCCGGCGAAGGATTCCCCACCTGTCGGTCCAATATACTCGGACCTGTACGAGACGTCTTCCCTACGAAGATATTATTTCATTAGATGCATCGCTCAAGTTGCATACCAAATCGCTTTTATATTTCTGGAGCGGCATTTAAGAGCAGTCTATCAAAACGACATTTGCATATTTGCGCCAGCATGCAATATTAATTAATTCCCATTCACAATCAGTATTAAGTTTTTCCAGGGCGAAAGGGATTTATGCACCATAAGCTTTGTAATCCCGTAGAGCATTATGCCATTAAACTCGCTTAAATGTGGTGGATATTTGTCGCTGTTCATAGAAAATTAAACGAGTTTAGAGCAGGATGGCGGATATAAGCAGAAAGGAGCCATACAGCTATTATATGGCAACAATAACCGCGGACGCGAGGGGGTGGGCGCCTTGAAGCAGCCTCTTTTCTGTTACGAAGATTTGTCTAGTTAAATTAGCCGTTGCTTTAATTAAAATAGTTTAAGCCGAATGAGAAAACTGATGAAAACAAGCGCCAAGTAAAATGGCTTTATGTATTCAAACAGGGCGTTGCCCAGATCCCACTATCTTCTTAATTTCCGCCAACAGAATTATTTTCTTGGAATTACCATATTATGCGAATGTCATATTTAAAATAACTCCTCCAATTATAACCGGGAATAATAGCTCTCTGATGTGCGTTTGCGGTAATTAAATTTACGGCTCACTCAAAATTAAAACCCCAACCCTCTCAGGGGTGCTGCACTGATTTGACAGGGGGGATCATTTATTACTTCTTTTCATTAGGCACTCCCTGTGGAAGATCTAAGCTAGTTGGAAATATTTAGCTGCTTGATAAATCCAACAAACATATTTAAAACAATAGTAGTATTACAAATGCTCCTGTGATAGAGAATATCCAACATAATAAGCCATCACGACGCCGCCAAGCTACAGTTCCATGAAATTGCACAAGAAGTGCATAATTTATATGTAATACCGGCTTGCAAGGAGGTACCAGTTACTTACAAACCCACTTCAGTTTTCACGTTAAAATTGATTGAAGAGATATTATGCTTTCAGAGGTTCGCAATTATCCATTTCGCATCGATAATAATGCAGCAATAACTTAAAATTAAACAATGGAATGAGGATGGTTAGCTAAGAATGAATTTATAGCTCAATAAACATTTTATAATAGACATAATGTTACAACATAGTAACGTTTTCATTGTTGTGGCATTTTAGATGCCTGTTGGAGTTCGCGGTCGCAGTTGTTAAAACACTACTCTAAAGTAATGATAGTTGTGGTGTACTTTTCAAAGGGGAACGAAATATTGCGGTCTTTCACCTCTCATAAATGGTAATGCAACCCGTTGGAATAAGTCATAGATGACACGACGTAGGCTTCACGTACTATCCTGCTGTGTTTGCGCACAGTTGTGTTTGAAACAGCGCTGCATAAATATGCACAAATGGTGATACTGATGTTAAAATAATGGCATACTAGTAGTAGGCAAGGTGAAACTTCTTAGGTACTCGTTAAGTTCTAAATATAGGTACTAAATTATATTTACTAAGTGTACCATTTAAAATCTAAGTGTTTTTTTTATTTTAAAACTAAACTTTTTCTCATGACTGCCAACACAATAACCGAACAAGCATGAAATGTTTTATGAGTTGTTAGGACGTTTATACCACTATGTTATAAAACTAAACGTTTCATAATTTAGACGAGTAAATGTTCTTTCTATAGGAATAAAAATTTTACACAACAAAAAATGCGGAGGTTTATAAAATAATTTGGTCATATAAAATACAATAATTGTTAAACCAAACAAAAAATTACAAACTATATTAATATTTATTATTAATTTCGTTTTCTTGGGTATTCTGTCCTTGGTTATGACGAAATGAAAGTGATGAGTTTAGATTTGCATCAATTTATTTATTTATTTTAGGCCTACATATATTTATATTCAAACACAAAACGTGGAAGAAGAAATAAAACAAGAAATTAAACCTTTGGTTTATGTTATGTTTTTGTTAGTATTTTGCTAAGTTTGCCTAAATTGTGCCTGCTTATCACCTATACTTCCAGTAAAAAAATTAAAATAATCCCCAAACAATCCTATTGAAAGATGAATTTTCTGATGTTTTACAATATTTATATGGGAGACTTTAGAAAGGCTTAAATAATTAAAAACATAACTTTTATACTTATAATACTTGTAATAGAGTATGATCCAGGATGGCTGCTAAACATGATTAAACCCAGTTAGATATACAATGGTTTTAAAAGCCTTACCGTTACAAAACAGTTTAATAATTTTAGTGTAAGAATAAAAACAGTCTATAAAATAAAATAGTACCGATGACAATATTATAGGTATTTATCTGTAATTTTACAATAATTTGATTCTATTGAGCTGTATTTATTTGTAGGAAATAATCAGAATTGAAGGATAACTCAAGTGCGGCAAAAACTGTTCAAGAGGCAATTCGCACTTTTCCTGAGAACTGCATCAACAGATCTATAGATCACAACAAACACGACTCTAAATCAAGGGAGTGTGGCAAGAAAGAAATCGGGATGAATAGCTCCGATACGAGAGTCGGAGATAATTCCTGCGAGAAAAGGTGAGCTCTTTATTTCAGTTATCCGCTTGTTACGGTGTCACCGTCCCGGTTTGCAAACTACCGCTAATGGCTCTTGACAAATGGTTCGTGTGGGATTCCCTCTGCTACGCTGCACTAAATATATTATGTCTTCCTTACGTAATTGTACTTAAGCAAGCATATGATTAAGGTTTATTTGAGCATAAAGCGTTCTGGATGGGGTTTCAATTATTGATGGCTCCCGGTCGTTAAAAATGAAAGGACCATATCCTTACTAAAGCTGAATAAGATATAATGACGTGCTATTGCATAAGATACGGGACTCAATTTACATACGTTTATCTATCAAATATCAAATGGCCGCTAAGTAGAAGCACATTAGTTAAAAGGAGCTACAAAAGTTTTTAACTGGCCGTAATGAAGTATGTTGACCTCGTGAAATGATTATGCAGCTCCACAAATGAAACCAATGTAGTCAATTTAAACCAATTTGCAAGTTATTAAATATATACCTACTTAAACAATCTGTGCGGCATTACATAAATCAGCGTACAGTGCTCCGCTGAAAACGTCGAAATAAATTAATTTTTAAATTTAGTTTCTCGGGGGTTTATGTTTGTTTAATTCATTTATTTGAATCTTTTAATTCTCTTCTTTCCAACTTCCCGGCAAATGAGATGTGGAGCGGGCCGCTTTTTTAATTAATAAAACACTGCAGAAGCCAAGCGCAATTTGCGCGGCTAAAAGTTGCTGCGAACTAAAGACATCGACTATAATTTACCCTGTTTCATTATGTAAAGCCATAAGCTCTCAGCTTTGAATGCATTGACGCCATAAGCATAAACGGACGATTAATCTTCGTTAGGAGACGTTCAACTGTAATCCGTGAGCAACTCTAGTTACTATTCAATAAACGGAGTACGAATTTTAGCTCGTTATATGGTCGACTGGTGACGGCCAATGTCTGCAGTTTGCAATTTTCTTGTCCTACACGGCAATCACCTAATTGTTCCAAATGACTACTAAAACGTCGATGAGGTAGAATTTCTGCTAACTATCATGGTCGTTAAAATATATATGGCAGTTAACCACGTGGAAAGATTATTATGCATACTTGTTATTAACTTAAAACACGTTCTCATACATAACTTATTGCAGCTACTGTTTAAATGTTTGTGTAAAGTGAATTCTTATACCAATCCTATGATTTATGTGGGAGTTCTTTAAAATTTAGCAAATAACAGAAAAATATCATAGCATATAATTCAATCCAGTGAGTTGGCACAATTGGCGGAGGTGCACAGAGCATATTAAATATGCTATTAAATTTTAAAATGAAAAGGACTTACCCATCGATTTGAAGAGCCGAAGTTTTACTCCCTTAGTTGCAGAAGCAGCATTAATGATGTCTTCTTTTTCCAAAACTGCAAAGAAACAGTGCTTATTAAAAAAAATTCTGTTGTTGTACTGGCAACTGCGCAGCAGCCGGTGACTAAATCACTTTCACACATGAAGCAAGCATGCACGGGTGTAAAATGTGAACTCAACTTCCAGGCAACAATTAGCAGCCCAAATATTAAATTACTTAAAGTCTAGTTCGCTTGAGCTGTTAAGCACCGTGTACACGCATTTATGATAAACTAGTTGTAAACATTCGTTCTATTTACCGTGCGCATAACGAGTAATTAAAATTATTAAAATGTCCAACTTAACAAATTAAACAAAGTAATTACTTAGAGTGCAGCATTCATATTAAAGAGATCATTACGGGAAATATTCTATTCTGGCCTAGCGTAATTCAAATAGAAATGTAATTCAATCTTAAAATTGTCTTATGTTTAATTCATACAATTGCAGAGAGAAACGGAAAATCACCTATAATCTTATATACGCAAATTCATTTCGTAACATAAAGTTTTCTTCCGATTTTACTCGAAAATTATGTGTAAGTAATGAACACAGAACTTACAGAAAATAAAACATTTTTATTGTTTTTTGGATTACGTCGTGGTTGTTAAATCTATTACTACGTTATAATTCTAAAGGCAAACAGGTGCACGACTTATCACCCAACTATTTAAAAAGTTTTCATATTTGCACTTGGGCCATAGCTGAAAGGGGACACTTTATGGAAATGAAACGTCGAATAATTCAAGAATTAATCGCTTTTCGCAAAGCGAATTAAAATGTCAGTCGGCATTTCGAATTCGTTATTACATCATTAAGATCGTTTCAATTAAAATATCAATTATGAAACGGTAATAAATGGTCTGCCATCTGAGCGGGCGACAATATTTAAAAGCCAAAATGAATTCGAATGTTTCTGCATTAAAAGGTATTGTGAATACATTATATACTGTACAATTTCCATTTGATATTATTCCTTGATTAATGGATAGCAAGGATTGACGTGGGCCGCTACTTTTGAATGAGCCGTTCCTCTGTGCACACTTTACATTGTGCAGGTCCGCCTTTCCCTGGTCGCTGACAGGATAGCTTGAATAGCTCAGCAAAGCCGTGTTGAGCTTATTTTAAACGATCTGCCAGTTACAGCCGCAAGGGACAAAGCACTCCTGGAATTAGTCTCTATCAAATCTCTATTATAATAACGCTTTCCGTATATTCTCATTGAGAATATTAATTTAACACGTCTCGTCATGTACACTCATGAAAATTTCATACAGAAATGGCGTGTAGGGTGTGCACAGAAGGTTTTCCTTAATGTCTCCCGGTTTATACCTGTTGTTAGATATACTAAATTATATATAGTGAGTAGAACTTTAACACTTTGAGCAATATTTTTTGACTGTTTTAATTTTCAATATGAATTTAAGTGTTATTTTTTAACAAGCTATACATTTTACGGAAACAAAATCTGTTCTTGAGAAAACTCATCAGATTTTATCGTGGTGGATTAGTCCACATGGTTTCCTTTCTTCCATTTTGACACCCTTACAGGTCATGATTTACTCTAGCTCCCAATACAGTCTCTATCCACCATTTTCAATCTCGCGGTAATTTATTTTAATCTTCCTTAGATCATCTCTACTTAGGTCTGGTGGTTACAATTCTTCTCCACTAATGAGGTTGCAAATTTTACAATTGGTCTTATCATTTTTATTTTTTAAATGTATTTTGTTACGACATTACAAACAGTAGAGGTTATAATAAATGATAACACTCCTTATTTATATTTATTCTGCTGCTTTTTGGTTCAGCACAATATGTGCGTTCGATTTCTTCATTTTTATCTTTACCAATTTTTTCAGATTTTTTCGAGTTTTTATATCTTCTAATTCTTCTACATTCTTTACTTATCAAACGTATCTTTGTAATCAATGAATAATCTGTACTTATATCACTCTTCTGAACACATTTGGTAGTCTCCAATTATATTGTCTGCAAGTAGCATTAATCTGCTTTTTAAAACCAACACCCACATGAGTATTTGTAAGCCACATAACTCTATACTTGGTGTAATTAGATAATTCTCCTTGTTTATGTACCGGCACTATTAGTTATTTCCTTCATTCATTTATGTAATCTAGGTATTCATCTATAATTTCTGTTTCCTCCCGGTCTCTCCTTCCATCCTCGTTCTTGCATAGGTCACTATTGTACTCTATCCAGTCGTTTTTCTCCATTGCATCTGTTTTATTGCACTTTCTGTTCATATCTGTTGCTTTATTGGTATTAAGTTATTCCTTCTATTGTTATTTTCCATAATATCCATTTCCTTCTTACTTCATTTTTTCACTGTGCTGAAGTCAGCACATTCTTTTCTTTTCATTTTGCTTTTCTTTTATGATTTTCTTTGGGGTATTTGTTATAGTTTGTTTGATTTGCTTCCACATTTCAATTTCCATCATATTGATCTTCTTGTTCTGATTTTTAGTTCTAACTATTCTTATTTCGTCTATAATCAGAAAGTAGTATGTGCCTGTGTCTGTTCCCTGATATATCCTAACATCGTCGACGCATCATGATATTAATTTAAATAGATATTAATACTTATTACCTACATATTTTATTCGCTTGCATTGATGAAATTTTCCACCAATATAGATATTTCATTATGATATTCAATAGCGTTCATTTACAACAAATTAACGTACCTGTATTTATTATGCACTGCAGTTTATAAATAATGTCTGCGTGTATGTACCTAATTAAAAATAAACCATTCAAAATAAACACGAATTCCCCGAATGTTTTTCCGGATTTTCAAAATATTTAGCTAAAATATTGTTTCTCCTCGTCGTAAATATTTGATCGATATTGATCACTTGCC
This sequence comes from Quadriops clusia, assembly GCA_033557875.1. NCBI lineage: Eukaryota > Metazoa > Arthropoda > Insecta > Coleoptera > Hydrophilidae > Quadriops > Quadriops clusia. The sequence goes on from JAWQRP010000254.1 coordinate 23,169, forward strand.
AATTAGCTTCCCGCTGCGATAATGAAATATACAATAAAGCAGAATCAGGCATTTACTGTTTGGCGCCGGGCGGATTGCCTTATTAAATATTTGCACGTTAAATATTTAATAATGCAGAAATTAATACTTATCACACGGCGTTCTTGGTGCCCAACCCTACTTTATTGTACGTTCGGCGCAAGCTTTACTGCATCACAACATTAGTAATTCTAAGCAGATTATTGAATTGTTGAGGTTTCCGTGCTGCGCTACAAATAATAAAGTAAATAATCTTCCGTTTTATGGCTTCGTTTCAAGATTGGAATTTTGTTTCGCTCGAAGGTTTTAATTTCAGCCATGTTCCAGTTAAATACTTAACGCTGAAGCAAACCTAATGAACAATTTTAATTTAAATTGTAATCATCAAAGTGTACGTGCTGGTACATACCAGATTAAACAAGAATAATCAAATGAATTCGTTTAAGTGATGGCAGGAAATGCATTAAAATGTATGCTGGGGCTTTTAAATGTATCCAGACGTTTTACCTTAAATCTGGGTAAAGGAACGGAGCACTTCCATTAATCAGGAGAATTGCATATCTATATTTTATTACACTGTAGTGATTATCCTATTTATAAAGGACCATGGTTGCCACTTAGAATGTGCCATCAAAACTAATTGTATCGCTATGTTACTCTTGCGTCTGCGGAGAGATGGCCACGCAAAAACCACTTTAGCTAAATTGGCTCAGATGTCATGACTATGTAATGACGTTCCCCTCACCCTTTTTAACGTCGTTCTGTCTCTCTTACTACTCACAACCATTAAATCTCCGGAGTTAATACAAAATGCATTTGTTGTTCTTCCATTATGTAAATGAAAACTCAAACCACTCTCGCACTCGCTTGTTCCATCAGCGCGATAATGCATTTCCGGAATTTACGAAAAAATATAGATTTGCTTTAATGTTTTATGTTCGTTCATTATATGTATTACCTATTCTCAAACTTATAATTTCCAAAGATAACAATTATTATTATTTTAGTTCGGCATCTTTTGAAATTTTTACAAATATATATCTTATGTTCTCACAATTCGAGCGCTATGTGTTTCTCATAATTTGCGCGTTAAAAGCAATCCGCCGGATTTCCCTAAAGCGCAAAGCCAATTATGAAATGGACATTTCATAAAACATTCAGGTGATAGATATACATTATTGATTGGTCGATGCGACATTTAAGCTGGGATTTTGTATAAACGCGGTTGTTTAATTGACGTTCATTAATTTAACATGGGGCGACTTTTGCAAAGTGTACACATTTTACGTGCGCAACAATGGCCATTAATGTATAAATTATGCAGACAAATTATTAACAATATTTACCGGTGTACCTGTCTATACTAATACATTATTCTACGGCAACATTATGCGACCGTAGCAAAGCAATTACAATTAACCACTGTTTGCAGTAATTTTATATAAACAAACACTTTCTATAACGTACAGATTGTATAATGTTTGCAATGTAAACGGCGGAGTAGGTTGTAGAATTATCAGATCCGTTTTATTAGAGTATTTGATTGTTATTGCAAAATTAACCCCGATAATGCTCTGACGTAAACTGTTTACCCGGAAATCGTTAATTTGTTTTTACTTCACTAGAATGGCAAATGAGAAAACAACTAATTGTCTTGTCGCCAGTTATCGAGGCTCTAAGCAAGCGTAGAAAATAAAGATTTCCCATTCAGGAAATTGTTATCAGCAATTGTAACATTAAAACTGATTTGTCGGAAGACAAGGAACTGTGTGAGAGAATCAAACTGCCACACCTGTTGAACGGCAGACTGCCGTGAGCATTTGCCATGCAGATCGCATTCATTCCGCATCATTATCATTAAAGGAAAGACGCCTTGGTACCTTTTCTTATTATGACAACTGTTTTGCATAGCCGGTCGGCTTATAATGAAACCATTATTGCGGCGATGAGAAATATGGGGAATCTTATTATACTCAGAGCATATAGGTACATATGGACAGATGTCCAAGTCCATATGGTGCTTTGGAAAATCTTTAATTAATTATCGAATACGTTTATTTTTTACTTGTATTTTTTATGTACAGCTTAAGCAGGAGTTAATGCATTATTTTATGAGAGTTTTCTCAAATATATTTTAAAACTTAATCGTTTGTAACGCTAATTAGCGCAAAGCTCATAAACATTCCTCGGTGATAATTGAGAATGCCTATTTCCATGCTGTATGTACTTGCTATCTCCCATTTAATTAGCCATAGTTGTCAGCTAAAGGTAATTTATGTAAAATCCGCATAATCTAAGAAATTAAACATTTCAAATTTAATTAATAAGTTTTCGCAGAATGTGGTATGCTCAAGGAAATATTCAAATTAAAGATGCAATTACTCCTTCATTAATTCAAAAGCAATGTGCAATAAAACAGGTTTTTCCGGGGAATCCAATTAGCAAAGTGCTAAAGTGTATAAATATAATTTCCCTGAATTGCTTTTCCTTAATAATAATGCGTGCTTTAATCCTTATGATGTTTAAGTACCTTGCTGTGTTAAATTAATACGCGTTCTCGTTGCCCTCTCTGACAATCGTATTCATTAACTCTGACGAAGTAACTACATGTATGTGGATAACAAGCAGCATATTTCCAGTAATATTGGTTGCTTCATTTATTACATTGTTTGCGTTTTTTTGTAAACTTTCGAATTTACCTTAAAATGACGACAGTTGCAAGATTGGATAACTTTTATTCTCCAATTTAAAAAAATCGCGAGTAATGAATAAGATCCTTCACTATAAACATGCCCAATTATGGTTTCTCGCGCAATTACAGAGTTTCAATTTATTTGGCATCAGAAAATTGGTTTTCGGGCAATTATTTTATTTACAACCGGTGCTTGAACCCTACTCCTGTGGGTGGGCCTGCCTGCCTGCATATTATTAAAGTCCCTAAATCTGAGTCGAAAATTTGATTATTAAAAATTTAAAGTCTCGAATGTTAATTAAATTGCGTATAGAAAGAAAGGCTAATGAAATGTCAGGGCTCGAGAGAATGTGATTAATTGTAAGATCGGCGCGGCGCGGAGGAGAAAGCAGGATGGCTATAGTAGGGGGTGACGAGACCGCAGGGTGCCGGAGATGTGATTAAACGAGCTGGCATCAAATTACACCGTTGGGCAAGCTTTCGCTGTACTGGCCGGTTAACATGTGGGCAAATCCAAATGTGCGCCAGGGTTATTACTCAATCGCTGATTGGCATTAGCTTTAAAAACCTATATGGCTAATTCCGCATCGCATATGATGCACCCATTCATATAGGTCATTAGCCGGAATTAATGCCCATTTGATGCTCAATTAGTTTTAAATGGAATGGAATTGCCGTGCGATAAAAAAAGCGCATTGCTCTGTGCTGACTGTGAAATTTTTCAGCCTTTGAAGAGCGGACTTCAAAATGATTTAATAATTATTAGTAACTTTGAAATATAAAAGCGTACTTTTCTTCTTATAGTTACATAGATAGTTACACTTACTCGTATAAAGACAATATGAGTAGTATAAATTGACCTGCCGCGCCGCAGTAAACGCTTACTTACATTCATCCTACAGTTTTCTAGTAGAAAAAAGTTACAATGGAAATATCATATACTGTGAGGGATTTAACATACGCAAAGTAGAATAAAAAACTATAATACTTATTAACATTGTGTTCGTCATGTTTAAATAATGTTAACGAATGTTTAATGAGGTCGAAATAAAACGGAGATTTATTGATTGGAAATGGAGCAATAAATGTTATTACATAACGTGCCAAAATTCATCTCGGCGCATCTACTACTACTTCAGTTTCTTCATCTCCTAAATTACCGACCATTAACATTCCGACCTTCCAGGGAACCTTTAAGAATTGGCCAATGTTCATCGATCTTTTCATTAGTATTGTTCAAAAAAACGCATGCAACAGTAATATTGAAAAATATCATTTTCTACTCACATCACTCTCCGGGGAACCATTGTCACTAATGAAAACCATAGCTATGACTGATAATAATTAACCTATCGCCAATGAAACATTGGCCAAACGTTACGAGAATAAGAGGTACTTGGCCACAAGCTATTACAATGAATTGAAGAATGTTCCAGCCTTGCAAAAATCTTCTACGAGAGATTTAAGACAGTTGCGAGACGTATTCAGTGAGAACCCTTCCGCTCTACGTACGTTGCAATTTCCAGTTGATCAGTGGGACTTTTTACTCTTCAATATGTTACTAAATAAGCTTGATATATAACTACGTATTGATTTCGAACTTAAACATAGTTCCATAGAATTGCCGTCTTACAATCAACAATATACATTTTTAGAAAATAATTGTCGTGCTTTGGAATCGGTTCGATTTCTCGGTGGAGCGTCCCCACACAAGGAAAAATGTGGTACTACGTTTTCGAACTTACTATCCAATACGGAACCTGAAATTAAAGCATCGAAACAAAAGTGACCTATGTGCACTGCACTTTACTCCCTTTATCGTTGTCCTTCTTTTGCAGCAAAGCAAACAAAAGATCGCTTCTCATTTGTGGAAAGATACAATCTATGCATTAATTGTTTTTCTTCATCGCATATGCTACGTAACTGTCCATCCACTTCTAAATGTTGCACTTGTGATGGTAATCACAATACAATGCTTCATAGAGAATCTTCTAAGAAATTGTCAACCACTCATTCTAGATCTACTTTACCAACAACCACGTCTGAATCCATTCAAGGGAATAGCGTCGCACTACAATCTTCAGTTGAATTGCGTGGATTTATCTCTTTTGACTTAATCACAATTTTACTGTCCACAGCAATTGTCCTTGCCATATATTATCAAATCAAGGAAGATTCCAAAAGATTCGAATACATTTTGATTCTGGTAGTATGACCAATTTTATTTCTAAAGATTTTACCAAAAAACTTGGACTGCGAGGTAATCATCATTCATTCCTATTGAAGGTCTCAATAGTGTAATCTCTTGCGATTCTCAAGGCATTACTAGATGTTTTATCAAATCTTGCCATCAAAATTCTACATCTTATGATTTTGACGCTACTATAATTCCCAAGATTTGCACTGACCAACTGGTCCCATATGCAAAATGCAATTGGTGAATGATTATTTTCATGAACTAGGACCTGTCGACATGCTAATTGGCGCAGAGATTGTATTATATATTTTTAAAGAGAAACGGAACTTTGGAGGTAAATACGAATCTGTCGCCATCGAGACTGATTTTGGATGGATCTTCAAGGCCGTGCTGCCCGTTCCAAGACATTTGCTAATACCATCCTTTCTTTTCACGCTTCTTTAGAGTCCTTTCTAGCAAATTGCTTGCAAAGATTTTGGGAATCCAATCCTGTGCTGAGCAGTTCCACTTTGGACGATAGTAAATGCAAATTGTTACATAAATCATCCATTGAACGTGATCACTCGGGTCACTTTATTGTTATTTTGCCATTTCAAGAGTCACCATCGACTTTGGGCGACTCACATTCTCAAACGTTATTCCGCCTTCTTCAATTAGAAGCTCGCCTGTCGAAGAGACCGCAGCTTCGCTCAGACTACTGTGAATTCCTGAAGGATTACTTAGATTCTGGGCATATGTCACTAGTGCCTGTTACGGATCACGCCCCGAAGACATATTATGTGCCTCATCATTTTATCCTGAAGCCAGGTAGTCTTACTATGTACTTACGCGTAGGGTTTGACGCTTCGGCAAAGACTTCGACTGGGTTATCGTTAAATGATATTCTTCTAACTGGGCCTACATTGCAGAAGGATATATTTTCAATATTGCTAAACTTTCGTCGACATGTCGTTGTTTTCACTTGCGATATTCGTCAGATATGTTTTCAGAAGATCAACCTATTTTGGAATAGGTCAAGTTAGCTGAATTAGAACAAGCTCGCTTTCCTCAAGCTGCGCCTACGTTAATAAAAACGCTATGTATGTAGATGATGTTGTTTTCGGAGCAGATTCGTTGTCGGCCGCAACAAGTTTGCAGTCAGAACTAATCGAGTTGTTAGGTTCAGCTGGTTTTGAATTGCGAAAATGGCCAAGCAACAGCCCGGATCTCCTGCAATACGTTGCGCGTGCTTCATCATCTCAAACAAACGTAAACTTCGACAAAGAAGAACCTTTTTTCGTAAAGGTTTTTAGCATTACAATGGAATCCCACACTTGATACATTTCCGTATTGTTGCAAACCTTTTCACGTTAAGTGTACATAACGCAAAATACTCTCAAAAACTGCCCGCATTTCTGATCCACTTCGGTTCCTGGCTCCTGTGATTTTGTTTGCTAAGCAGCTGCTACACCATCTCTGGCCACAGAAAATGAATTGGGACGACAACTGCCCCAGAAATGTTGTGATATGTGGAATAAATTCGATAGAGAACTTCCTTTATCGAATTTCAGGTTTCATTTGTTCCGACTTCAGCATTCGTACTGAACTACATAATTTTTCGGATCCATTCCAGAAGGACTATAGATCTATCTTCGCATTTTACGTGCTTCTGGAGAAATTACCATTTATTTATGCTGTGCAAAGTCAAAGGTCACTCCAGTCAAGACAGTTTCGTTGCCACGTCTGGAACAGTTGAGCGCTGTTCTAATAACCAACCTTTTGAATAAATTTTTAGAAAATATAACTTTCCATATCGATGATATTGTAGTTTGGTGCGTTTCTGAAATCGTGCTAACTTGGCTTTCGTCTGAACCGAATTGTTGGAAGACCTTTATTGGTAACTGAGTATCTCATATACAACAAACGTTGCCCTCCGCACTTTGGCGCCATATTTCTGGAATGAACCATTTTGGCTATTCCAAGCTAGCGAATTTTTGGCCCCCACAATCTTGCGCTTCGTCCGGTCCTTAAGATATGGTCCTTCAAGAAACGAAGATGTTGTTAGCCACGCTCCTAGACTTTCATCCTATCCTTAATTTATTAGGAAGATTTTCATCCCTCGACAAAGTTAAACGAATTGTTTCTTACATCTTAAGATAGGTCTTTTCTAAAAAGAACCTTAGATATGACTCTGTCGTTATCTCGACTCAAATTCCTCACTCTTGTTTTTTGTGCGACTAGCGCAAGAATCGACATTCAGTAATGTCATAAGAGATCTTGCTAAAAATCTCCTGCTATCGAAACCCCTTAGTAAATTAAACCTTTTTTTGGACGAACAGGGTCTCTTCAGGGTGGGCCGTAGATTAAAGAATTCGCAAATGTTCTATAGAGCTAAGCATCCATTATTGCTTCCCAGTTCTCACATCTTCACAATACGCACTTTCATTATCACCGTTTACACCCTGGGCATAAAACTCTTCACTATCTATTGTTGCAAAACTTTTGGATTATTTCTCCTCGGAGAGCCATTGATCGCACCATATCTAATTGTATTCGTTGTTTTCGCCATAAACCTAAGTCGTTTACAAATCCCATGGCTGACTGGCTTTCTTTTCGAGTCAATTAAGTAAGGGCCATTTTTTCTAACTATTTCTAGAAAACGTGGTTTGAAGCCATATAAAACTTATGTATGCGTGTTCGCTTGTAGTGCAACGAAGGCTATTCATTTGGAAATGACTTCAGATTTAACGTCGGGTTCTATCATTGCAACATTCCACCGTTTTGTGTCCCGCAGAGGTGCTTGGCGATACATAACGATCAAGGTACTAATTTTATTGGGCCTTTTCGTTTGCTCCAGGAGTTAGCTCAAGAAGCTGAAATTAAATTAAACATTTCGTGGCTGTTCAATCCACCCTCCGCATCACACTTTAATGGTATTGCCGAGGCCAGTGTTAAGTCAGTCAAGACGCATCTATATCGGGTTGTCGGATACCAAGTTCTTTCTTTCGATGAGTTTAACACTCTTCTCACTCGAATAGAGAATCTGTTGAATTCGAGACCATTATGTCCCATCACTGCGGACCCAAATGACATGCAACCGCTTACGCCTGGTCATTTCTTGTTATTGGAACCTTTTAGTAGCAGCTTACCTGACCCTGATCTATCGCATCTTCCTCTAAATCGTCTAAGTCGTTGGCAACTCATTAGTAGAATGAACTCCCATTTTTGGAAATGTTGGCATACCGAGTACCTTCACTGTTTGCAACAGCGAGCGAAGTGGAACAATTCAATTATTAAAAATATTGAATTGAACACCCCAGTCGACCAGGGAAGAGGACACGAACGCCTGAGTCTTTTTCTTCAATTAATATAAATCCAGCACCTTTTCGAAAGATCAATAATCGCGTGCTGTCAAATGGAGAAGTTGCATTAAAAAAATTGAATGTGCTGGAAAAGTAGAACATTATATTCTACAAATCCTTTAAATGATATTTCTATAAGGTCTAAAAGTTTTAATACTTTCGCGACAGTGGTGATCATGTATTACGTCGTCATACTTTGGTGTTTTATTGCAGGCCCCAATTTATAAATGGTGTTTACGCCCCATGCTAATCCTAAGGTAAATTACAGGTTTCTTTTATTCATTCATTCATCTCTATAAACACGCCCACTGACATGATGTCATATTGTAGAGAATTTTTAAAAAAGTAGAGAGAAAAACAACACTATCAGGTATCTAATATTTTTTTTACGATTTTACGTTTACAATTCCGCTCTTAGCCAGATACCGTGCAACTTCTCCATTAATAATGATCTGATCTTCTAGGCCGACATGTTTCTTTTCGGAAATTGGTAAACATAATTCATCTGCATAATGGATAAATTTAAACTTCGCATTATAATATTTTATTTTGCCTTTTTTATAACTACGGATGATTGCTCGGTCTACCTCTACCATTCAGAAAGAGGAAAGGAAAAGATAACATGTTACCGCATTGTTCAAATCCGATAAACAACGAATGACACGTTAAAAAAATTATAATTTTTTTTAAGAAACACTTTTATTTAAGTAAATTTACTTTCGGAAATAAAATTTTTACAATAATACCTTACTCTTAATTTTCTAGGACTATAAATAAAAGAGTGGGGGGTTTTCTCTTTATGAATACATTCATAAAAAATATTTATTTATATCCAAAGAAAACCTTTAAATTTCGATATAACCTATAATTAATATAAATTGCACAAAAAAAGTAAAACGCGAATTATATAATGTATACCTTTCTATAGAGATATTAGTAGTTATAAAAATCTATTTTTACAATTGATATTCATTATAGACTATATCGAAATTAAAGGTTCTCTTTGGATATAAATATTTTATAGGAATGTATTCATTAAGAGAAGCACTCCACGCTTTTATTTATAGTCCTAGAAAGACAAGAGTAAGGCTTTAGTTATTAATGAAAATTATTTTTTACTTTTTAGTGCACTTAAATAAAAGCGTTTCTTTAAAAGATTTTTTTATAATTCTTTTATTTTTTACTTTTGAAGTTTTACATTTAAGTGCATATAAATGTTTTTCTTTAAAAAAAATTATACAATTTTTAATTTTTAGTTGAATTCACTAACTCTCACAGACTAATTTTTTTTATGGTAACTCCAAAAACAATACTGACAAGCAAGTGCTATTCAGACTATACAATTTACTCGTTAATACATGTGCACAAAATTTGAAGCGGATATATGGTAAATTGAAAACGATCTTGTTTGCAGTCCGTTCAGTTTTTATGCAAGTTGATTATCAAAACCATCTGTTTCCAGGCTATATACATAAAGTTCAATAAAAGGTGAGATATGACTTTAGGAAATTTGGAAAATTTACAATATCTAGCATTTGCATGGAAGTTTAGAGCAAAAAAAGAGTTATTGCAAGAAAAAATGCGAGGAAAACAGGTAAAAACACAGTAATTTGAATCATTGCTTCACTACTTTCTCGCAGAGAAAGTATAGTGATCATGGGATAAAAAGTTTTGAGATTTTGGTGATTCTCAACGATTTGAGTGATTTTAAGTCGATTTGGCTCTTTTTTGCTTTTTTGTTTGTCTGTGTGAGCGTGTGTGTGTGTAAACACGATGACTGAAAAACGACTTGAACTAGATCGATGCAATTTGGTATGTAGTCATTTGCGCTAAAAAGTAAACTCGTATCAATTTTTGGGTTAATTCGGATAACCGGAAGTGGCAGTTTATCTGAAACGGAAGTGAAATTCTTTCAAGTAAAGTGCCCTTTTGCTTCAAAGTATTATTTGTTTCAAATTTTGTACCAGCTTCAGAAATAACGAAAAACTCACAGATATCAAATTTTAGCTTAATCCCCCAACCGGAAGTGGTAGTTTACCTGAAACGGAAGTGAAATTCTTTCAAGTAAAGTGCCTTTTTGCTTCAAGATATTTGTTTCAAATTTTGTACTAGCTCTGGAAATAAAGAAAAACTCACAGATATCAAATTTTAAGACAATTGCCCAACCGAAGTAATCTTTTTACTTTCTCGCAGAGAAAGTATAGTGATCATGCGAAAAAAAATTTTTGAGATTTTGATGATTCTCGACGTTTTGAGCGATTTTGAGTCGATTTGGCCCTTTTTTGCTTTTTTTGTCTGTCTGTGTGTGTCTGTGTGTGTGTAAACACGATAACTCAAAAACGGCTTGAGCTAGATCGATGAAGTTTGGTATGTAGTCATTTGAGCTAAAAAGTAAACTCGTATCAACTGTTGGGTTAATTCGGATAACCGGAAGTGGCAGTTTACCTGAAACGGAAGTGAAACTCTTTCAAGTAAAGTGCCCTTTTGCTTTAAGATATTTCTTTAAAATTTTGTATCAGCTTTAGAAATAGCGAAAAACTCACAGATATCAAATTTAGTTTAATCCCTCAACGGGAAGTGGTAGTTTACCTGAAACGGAAGTGAAACTCTTTCAAGTAAAGTACCCTTTTGCTTCAAGGTATTTGTTTCAAATTTTGTACTAGCTTCAGATATAACGAAAAACTCACAGATATCAAATTT
>JAWQRP010000255.1:0-33999 GCA_033557875.1 Quadriops clusia
TGGAAAACATATTCAAGAACATTTTCACAAATTTGATAAAAATACAACAGAACTCCTTCACCAACAAAATAAAGGAGCTAAACTCAGTTTATTAGAAGCAATGGAAATTCATCGTTTAAAAAAACAATACATCCATTGTTATACGAACAATTGCTAATTGAATATACTCCGTTATTTACATCAATAATTTAATTACATATGACAATTTTAATAATTTTCATATCTAATTAATAGTGTAAGTAACAATAAGTAATATTTTATTTCTACATTTATTTAATAACTCATGTTTTTGTAGTAAGCACCTGAAGATGGGTATATAACCCGAAACCGGTTGTGTAATTAACATAATAAATAGTTGAAGTACGATCTACTTATACCATTATATTAGTAAAACAACTAAATGGGTTCAAATCAAGAAAATAATAAATTTAGTTCACTTAAATTAAGTTGATTTAAATCAAATTGGCTTAAATAGAACTTCTTAAGTGATCACATCGCCTCATTAGCCACTTCCGCCTTTGTTTGTTGCAAAAATCCAATCAACGCCAATTTGTGCCCCAATATGTCACCTGACATTCGATACTTTAAGCTGTGCGGCACAAGGAAATTCCTCTCGGCTGCTGGCAATTAAACCTTAAGGTTAAAAGGTGACATTAATATAGCTCTAAGCCATAGTAAGGGCGAGAAGAGGAAGCTGGCTTGATTGATGTCGGTCGTTCGAATCGGGCCATTGTGATTTTCGACGGATTCGAACGCGGCCATGAAACTTTACGACACAAAACTTAAAAAAAAAAAAACGAAGCGCGTTTTATTATTTTCGGCCATTTTAATGCATTGGCGACTTGATTGTTGATGCTCGGGCGACTTGATGCTTGGTTTATTTGATGCTTGGTTTAGTTGATGCTTGGTTTGGTTGATGCTTGGTTTAGTTGATGCTCAGGTGACTTGATGCTATGGCAACTTGATGCCATGATGACTTGATGCATGGACCACTTGATGCAACGGTGAGTCGATGCACAGCCGTCTCGATTCATGGACGATTTGATGCCTTTTGTGACGTGTGTGCCGGCCTTTATTATGTCCATTGGTGGTTTATCTGTTTTGGTGGCCTTTGGCCGCTACCAGGAACAGTACTTACAACCTATAAAATCGTAAACCCCGTTTAAATATAAAGTTTATTTCCAACTGTTCGCTTTATAGCCACCATAACACAGTTTTCTATAGGTACACCGCGTCTCAGTGCGATGGTTTGAAGAAAAGCTGAATGGTTTTGTTGTTCGTCTCGTTTTGTTGGGAAAGAAGAGAGGATTTATTGCTTTGGTCATTATTTTATTCTTATGTGATTATTTTATCAGTTCAGTGTCTTATTATTACTTTAGTGTTTATTTTATTACTTCGAAACTTATTTTATTGTTTTGTTTATTACTGCTGTATCTATTACTTCTGTATTTTTTACCTCAGTTTTTATTCATTCAGTTTTTATTCCTTCAGTTTTTATTCTTTCAGTTTGTATTCCTTTAGTTTTTATTCCTTCAGTTTTTATTCCTTTAGTTTTTATTCCTTCAGTTTTTATTCTTTCAGTTTTTATTCCTTTAGTTTTTATTCCTTCAGTTTTTATTCCTTCAGTTTTTATTCCTTCAGTTTTTATTCCTTCAGTTTTTATTCCTTTAGTTTTTATTCCTTCAGTTTTTATTCCTTCAGTTTTTATTCCTTCAGTTTTTATTCCTTCAGTTTTTATTCCTTCAGTTTTTATTCCTTCAGTTTTTATTCCTTTAGTTTTTATTCCTTCAGTTTTTATTATTTCAGTATTTTTTACTTCAATATTTATTTCTCCAGTATTTATTACTCCAGAATTTATTACATCAGTATTTATTACATCATTTATTACTTCTGTTTGTGTTTTATAACTTTTCTACGCCATAAACATACGTTAAAAAAACCAAACCAAAGCCAAAGAAAATTGACGAAATTATTTTTTCTAATTTCGTTGATGATCTATGACTCCTTATAAGCGACTGGGAGCCCCAAACTATATGTGCCCAAACGCCAAACAAAGTATATATGCTGAAGAATTCAGTCATTTCGAAACTTTATTGGTAATAACTTGTCAAAGACGTATAAAAAGCGCTGTAAATAAGAGCAATAAAGGCGGCGGTTCTGTTTCGACAGATTATTGCTACCAGGATTAGGAAGTATCGGGTTAGCCTTCGACTTTTATTGCTAATTGCTTTCTTGAACTATGACCCCATTGGATCTAACTATATCCATATATTCATCATATTATTATTATTATTATTATGTACAGTATTTTTTACCAATAATGCAAAAATGCAAAAGAGGGAATGACAACTATTTTTGAAGAATTACATAATTTTTTTTGTCGGTTTCTTTTGACGAATTCCAAAGAAGAGGAGACCGTGAAATCGCCCCTTTGGCCCACAAAGCAACCCCTTTCATGGATTTAGTAAATATTGAAACCTGGAATAGATTCCTTGAGGAGATAAACAGAAAAAGAGAAAGTCCCTACTGTGTGTGAAAAAGGGCTAAAAGGTCCCAAGGGCAACTACTATGTAGTACCTACGAGTACCCTTTCATCTTCGTTTCCCTTTTAATTTATCTTTACTTTTTTGTATCTATTATTTTTTATCTTCTTTTATTTTATTTATTTTTTGTTCTGACATATTCAGAAGGTTCAGTTTAGCTTCTGTATATTAATGAAAACAAGGAGTGAAATAAAACAAAATCGAATAAAAATAACATCGAATAAATATAACATCGAATAAAAATAACACGCGCGAATAAATCAAGCCACCGGCGCTCGTTTGTTCGTTTGTTTATTAACATGGCGACTGCCGAATTTATAACAGCGCAACCGCTGCATATTTATTAACCCTTTAGAAGTTATCCCGTGAGAACTTAACTTTTACTTATTTATTACTGTATTACTTATTTATTACTATATCACTTATTTATATTACTTATTTATTACTATATTACTGCACCATTCAATATTTATTATTATATTACGTGTGTTTATTATTTGACATTATTTACAACACTATTTATTATGATATTTATTTAGGATTTATTCGCCAAAACCTCCGCACGGGGGCTACCCCTCGAGCGTGACAAAAACTCATTCTTCAAATCTTTACCACTACCGAAAATATACGTCACTACCGAAAATATACGTCACTACAGAAAATATACGCCACTACAGAAAATATACACCACTATGCGAAAACATCTCCAGAACATTCAGAAATAACACTACTGAAGAGACATCTTCATTCGAATATACCAACGACGTTGAATATACGAACTAAAAAACTTGTCTTTGCATGACGCTAGCTGTCAAGTCGTGGCGCCACCTATTAACACGCCATGAAACCGCTTTATCTTTCTTCCAAACCATGAAGTACCATAACACTCGTGCATAACCTAAATATGTACTCACCTTCATAGGTTTACAGGTAACTGCAGTACTAGTACCGACGTACTTCTTCAACAATTCGACAGATGGCTCTGCTACACTAATGCAGATTGTACGACAAGATGGTAGCACATATACATATACATATGTATGGGATGGTAGATTGCGTGTTGTGTCCTCTTCTCGTTTCTTCTCCTTTTCTTTTGTTTTCTTCTCCTTTTCATTTGTTTTCTTCTCCTTTTCATTTGTTTTCTTCTCTTTTTCTTTTGTTTTCTTCCTTTCTTTTGTTTTCTTCTCTTTTTCTTTTGTTATTCTTCTCTTTCTCTTTTGTTTTCTCAATTTCGTTATTGAAGCACATCGCAGAGGCTGCGTCCCGGAGCGCCTTTAACACTGAGCGCATGCAACACAGGAAGAAGCCCAAACTGTGGCAACGCAGCATTCCGCCGAAGATACCGGTTTAGAAGTTTTGTGATCGTCTCTGGCCGTGGAGACAGAGAGACCTGGTGGATCTTCTTCGGCCAGAAGAAGATGAGAGATTGCTCGCATTCTTCACCGTTCTTCAGCGACAAAAAGACAACTCACGCAGAGAGCGTCTTGATATACAGTCATTTAATATTCCTCCTGGGCCTTAGAGGGAGAAGGATGAGGACAGTTGGGCCCAGGAGGGAGCGAGACGGACGTTTGATACAGATTTGCTGGTTGTTTTTCTCTCTTTTCAATTAAGCCTTATGCGGCTTCGTATCATTGTCATAGGCGGCCTGGCCTTTTTTCTTCTTTGTTTAATTACGGGTTGTCGACTCGCGGAGACTATGCCACCTTGATTTCTGTTCTTTGAGGCATTTGTTTGATATAGGAATATGTATGTACGTTTGAAGAAACGACACACACGTAAAATTCAATTTATTTAATATATGTATATTTATATAATAAAACATATAATATATTACATTAAATTGAAATTATTATTATTATTTGAAATAAATTTAGAAGAAAAAACCTGGAGAGTGATTGTGCACATGTCTGCTAGATATTACCAGACTACGAGACCGTGACGACTGAACCTTATTAAACGCACACACAGCACTCTGCGATCGAAATGAAAAACTCAGGCTTCTAGATTGGAGTACTATTTAAGTGTATCGAACGCAATAGTACTCCGCACTGCAATCTCGTGAGCTATTAACATAGCACTCTACAAATTAAGATTGATAGAGTAGATAAACGAAGCCAAACGGCATTCTCCAGCGCACGCTTGGATCTAGTGGAATCAGGTGTACGTACGTATATGTGGTACTACTATATGTGGTACTACTACATGTGGTACTACTATATGTGGCACTACTATATGTGATACTACTTTGTAATACCACTGACTGGTAAGAAGTAAGTACCAAATTAATATATGTATGTGATTATAAAGTAAGTACTACATCTATGTTAGTACCACACATATAGTATAGTAAGTACCACATATAAGACTAACTAAAATAGTAAGTACCAAAACAACAGGCAAAAAAAGCTTTTACAAGGACGAGAAGACAAGCAGAACATTCTTCACCTTCCCCATCAAGGCAGTACCAAATAAAGGAGAACTCTCGTATAGTGCCTCATTATTGCCGATTGTGTTGTTGGTACTACCATACATAATCTGGATCCTGTTGGAAGAAGAAGACGGTCTCTTCTCCTCAGATAGAAGAGGACAGCAATAATCGGATAAAAAGCAAAGTCATTATTTTTCATTAGTGGACAATCAGTCGGTCTCTTCTTCTCGCGACTTTTCTCGTAAGACTTCTTCTCGCAATTCTTCTCGTAAGTCTTCTCGTAATTCTTTTTCCCGTAAGTCTTTTCCTCGTAACTCTTCTTTCGCAACTTTTCTTCTTCTCGAATTACGTATGTCTTCGTCGAATAAACGCCATTAAAACATTTTTATAAAACTTTGTTTCTTTTTTAATAAAATTTATCGACAAATCTTTTTCTGACCAACTACATGCACATATAACTATTTCTGTTAATCGGGCAGTGCGTACCTAAGCAACTAAAACAGGGGGATCTAAAAGTAACTAGATAAAATTAATCACACTTGTTTAATTAAACCCAAAGCACATAAATTTATCGTGTCCACTATCCGGACATGTTCGGCAAACATCATAAACCGAGTAGGCCAGCGCCAGTCGCGGCTGCAGATTGGCAATTGGCAGTTCGATTGGCGATCGCCAATCGGCAATTGGCAATCGCAGCCGGCAGAAAGGCGGCCCTGACGGCTTCTTATTAGCAGCCGCCGGCGGCAGCGGCGTCGCTTCACTCTTTTGATTAAAATGTTTAACGACGAAACGACGCTATTACGACGACGCTTGTTTGCCATTCGCGTCGACGTCCACTTTATTAAGTTTGCTCAACTGATTGGGTCGTCAGCCCCTCTCGCCGGCTCGTAAACACCCCCAAATGTTTATATTCGATTAAAATTAAACAATCTTGTTTCGGGGTCGAATTTGTCATTTTAGCGACTGTACTATGGAAAAATCTAAAAACTGACTGCTCGTCAGAATTTCTCCAAAAGTGTTCTTGTAGCAGTTACTTGAAAACAGACTTGTATGTGACTATACATATATTGTGACTATACATATATTGTAACTATATATGTGAGTATACTAAGTAACAGTAAAAGATTAATGTCTCAAGATTTAAACTAGTGATTAACCTCTCTCATATGATACACCCACTACCTCCTTTTGTTCCAAAGAAGTCAAACCTCTTCTAATCCACCTGCACTTCCCTTGGGGAACTGGGTTTATCGCTCATCTATATACATAAAGGAGACTCTAATATATTCCTTTATCTCATTTCAATTCAATTTCTTTTCCTTTTGTAATGAATTTTAACCACAATTATATTAACCACAACAACGAAACGAAACGAAATAAATAACGCAAATGCACCGTCAACACCGAAAGCACCTCAACCTATAAAAACGGAATCACATATCGAAACCCGGAAGCCTTCCACAGTCATTACGTAACAATCCTCCAACCCCTTCTGTTCATCTTCTTACAATCACTATCATTACCATGAAAACCACCCCTACAAAAAACACCCTCTAATAATAATGGTATAATAGCTCCCTCTCCTACTAGACCAGTAGTTATAAAATCCTAACTCTACCTTCTTTTTTTTCCTCTCTGTTTCTCGTCAGTTTATGGACAGGAAGCGCCTCGCCAAGAAAGAAAAAACAGGTAGTTTATCGCATACGGGGGTGTATTATTAGCCAGCGACCGAAAAGAAAAAAGAAGCCCCCGAATCGGCTAAATTACATATTCCAGAAGGGGAGACTTATGCCGAGGACCTTCTTTAACGTACGCACAAGGTGCTACCAATCATCAGGCGCACCAATCATCTACCCCAACAATCACCAAATGCACCAATCAAGTGCTCTTCGGATTACACAGCCTTCTGAGTAAATTATTACACACTCTCGAGGCATTGTGCGAAGCTTCCACCTGTCGTGTCATCTGCACCTTGATCTTGATGGGTATAAATGAGACGGACCCCTCTGCGCTTTTATACGGCTTTTAGGGGTTGCGAATCGCATATTAATACGTATATGTAATACGTTGAATAAAAAACGTATCTTAACATCACTTAAAAATAGAATAGAATCCCTCAACAGCACAATTTTAAATTAAAATATTAATCAACTAATCTTTCATTGCCTCAAAAATAACTCAAATTTCAATAAAAAGTTAAGTCTTTCCAGGTACTGCAAGCTCAATGGCCATCTACGTCAAATTCGCGCAAAATGTCGATAAGGTAGCTCTCTGTCGTCAGTGAGCTGTCGTCAAGCTCTATGTTCAAGAGCGCTAGGCCATTTCCGTAAAATCAAAGACGTTTTGCGTTAATCATTACCAATGTTACATTAAAACATTAAAAATCACATTACAACAATTTTTGCCAGAGGATACATGCTATATATACCATAGTAGTCGTATCAACATAGAAGTCAAGCCTAAAATGCTCTACAATATTTAATTTAATATTTTTCAATGTACATAATATATTCTAAATAAAATAGTAGGTATATTAAAAAGATATAAACATAAAAAACACAGATAAATGAAATTTAGTAGTAGTATTATAATTAATTATAGGAACGTCTGTCTTGCTAAAAAATATAAATAAAAATATATTCATGAAATATATAAATAAAAATACATTAATAAAATATATAAATAAATAATATTGATTAAAAAAACTATGAATAAAAATCTGTATTCTCTTCGATTAATAATTCATCGGCCTTGCTCGCTTCGCTCGCAAGCGCTCGCTTTTAATAATCTCAACTGGAGCGACTAATATTTAAAATACGTGTTCAAAACATACTTATAACCAATCAAAAATGAAAACGAAGAAAATATAAATAAAACAAATATATAAATAAAAATTATAAATAAATAAACTATAAACAAAAAAATATAAATAAAAATATATTAATAAAATATGTAAATAAAAATACATTAATAAAATATATAGATAAATAATATAAATTGAAAAAACTATGAATTCTTTTTGATTAATAATTCGTCGGCCTTGCTAGCGCCTTCGGCGCTCGCTTTTAATAATCTCAACTGGAGCGACTAATATTTAAAATACGTGTTCATAACATACTTATAAACAATCAAAAATGAAAACAAATAAAATATAAATAAAACAAATATATAAATAAAAACAACATAACTAAAAAATATAAATCAATCAAATCTAAACAAAAAATATAAATCAATAAAATAGAAACAAAAAATATAAATCAATCAAATCTAAACAAAAAATATAAATCAACAAAATATAAACAAAAAATATAAATCAATCAAATCTAAACAAAAAATATAAATCAATCAAATATAAACAAAAAATATAAATCAATAAAATATAAACAAAAAATATAAATCAATCAAATCTAAACAAAAAATATAAATCATTAAAATATAAATCAATAAAATAGAAACAAAAAATATAAATCAATTAAATCTAAACAAAAAATATAAATCATTAAAATATAAACAAAAAATATAAATCAATCAATAAAATATAAACAAAAAATATAAATCAATCAAATCTAAACAAAAAATATAAATCATTAAAATATAAATCAATAAAATAGAAACAAAAAATATAAATCAATCAAATCTAAACAAAAAATATAAATCAATAAAATATAAACAAAAAATATAAATCAATAAAATATAAACAAAAAATATAAATCAATCAAATCTACACAAAAAATATAAATCAATAAAATAGAAACAAAAAATATAAATCAATAAAATATAAACAAAAAATATAAATCAATCAAATCTAATCAAAACATATAAATCAATAAAATATAAACAAAAAATATAAATCATTAAAATATAAACAAAAAATATAAATCAATCAAATCTAAACAAAAAATATAAATCAATAAAATACAAACAAAAAATATAAATCAATA
Organism: Quadriops clusia; assembly: GCA_033557875.1. Lineage (NCBI taxonomy): Eukaryota > Metazoa > Arthropoda > Insecta > Coleoptera > Hydrophilidae > Quadriops > Quadriops clusia. The sequence continues at coordinate 8,916 of JAWQRP010000255.1, forward strand.
AAATAGAAACAAAAAATATAAATCAATCAAATCTAAACAAAAAACATAAATCATTAAAATATAAACAAAAAATATAAATCAATCAAATCTAAACAAAAAATATAAATCAATAAAATATAAACAAAAAATATAAATCAATAAAATATAAACAAAAAATATAAATCAATAAAATATAAACAAAAAATATAAATCAATCAAATCTAAACAAAAAATATAAATCAATAAAATAGACATAAAAAATATAAATCAATCAAATCTAAACAAAAAATATAGATCAATAAAATAGAAACAAAAAATATAAATCAATAAAATATAAACAAAAAAATATAAATAAATAATATAAACAAAAATATATAAATAAATAATATAAATAAAAATATATTAATAAATAATATAAATAAAAATGTATTAATAAAAAATATAAATAAATGATATAAATTAAAATATATTAATAAAATATATAAATAAAAATACATTAATAAAATATATAAATACATAATATACATTGAAAAAAGTATGAATTCTCTTTGATTAATAATTCGTCGGCCTTGCTCGCAAGCGCTCGCGCCTTCGGCGTTCGCTTTTAATAATCTCAACTGGAGCGACTAATATTTAAAATACGTGTTCATAACATACTTCTATGCAATCAAAAATGAAAATAAAGAAAATATGAATAAAAAATACGTAATATAAATAAAAACAACATAACTAAAAAATATAAACAAAAATGTATTCATAAGAGATAGAAATAAAATTATATTAATAAAAAATATAAAATAAAACATACACAAAAATATATAAATAATATCAATAAAAACTTTAAATAAAAAATATAAATAAATAAAATATACACAAAAATATATAAATAAATAATATAAAAAAATATATTAATAAATAATATAAATTAAAAAACTATGAATAAAAATCTGTATTCTCTTCGATTAATAAATCGTCAATCTTGCTCACTTTGCTCACAAGCCCTCGCGCCTTCGGCGCTCGCTTTTAATACAGTCAATTGAAACGACTAAAATTTAAAATAAGTTTTCATATCATAATTATAAAAACCTAGAAATGGAAATAAGAAAAAGTACATAAAAAATTTAAATAAATCCCTGTATTCTCTTTGTTGATTTATCTAAATTCTAAGTGCAGAAATGATCCCTTCTAACATCTATTTTTCTTGCTTCTCCAGGATCTCCAGAATCCATCCAATAAGCAGCCACTTTGTGAATGTTGGGTTAGCTAGTTCGCCACTCCAAGACAACTGCCTGGACAAGAAAGGACTCTGCTCAAAAGGATTTTTATTTAAGGTTCTTAATCTCATTTCATATTTGCATATATGCAATGAAATATATTTCACATCCTTCTAAATGCATTTGTACATTTATCTATACATAACTTCCTTTAAGAAGTGCTTACATGACAGATATCTAACCGAAAAATCTCCATATTAACTTACGAATGAATAACCTCAATCTGTCAACTTTGACAAATGAATATCCTAAAACTGTCAAATCGGACGGATAAATAACCTAAAACTGTCAATTTTATCAATTGTGACATTTGCACCTCGCGCTTTTTAATTTCTAATATTTAATTACTTTATTATTGTTTTTAATGGATGTCTATTTAAAATTTAAAATTATACATACTAATAGAATACTAGAAAATGAATGAAATTTAGAAAATTGAGTAAAACCTAATTAATCGAACGAAATTTAAGTAATAAAAGTCGAAGCAGGCCGCGCCCGTTCTCGCGCTCGAATTAAACGGAATCAGGCAGCCTGGACGCGATGACATAAACGAGTGATTTTACAAGTAATTATGTAAAAAATTGCGGTAGTCTCCTCGAGTTAATTAGTCGAGAGCGATCGGCGGTCTCGATAATGCGAGCTCATAAGGCCGCACTGGCTCTCGCGTTTTTAATTTTCATTTTAATTTCTACAAGAAATAGTACATAGAACGAACACGTGTAATTTCACGCTCTTCTAATTTCATTAGTCTTCTAATTTCATAAGGCATTCGTTCGCCGGCGTTTCCTGCGCTGAACATGCTTCCCTTCGTGTTCTACGTTTTTATTCACTTATTTATTGCTTCTTCTTTTGCTTTCATTTTCTTCAACTTATTGCTTCTCTTGCTCTTTATAGATGAGATTTTACCTAACGGATTATTAAATTTGCTCATTATCATTTTAAAATACGAATTATCATACGTATTATCATGCGCTATTATTTACCAAAGTGCAAGCAGGTGCAAAAGAACAGAAGGAACAAAGGGAGAGTAGATAAATTTAACTGTGTTGACACGGGCGTGAATTGGACGAGCATGAAAAAGGCTTTATCAATTTAGGGACACGCGCCACCTGGCGATGGCGGTGCAATTAAATTTTAATTATCCTTCCTTAATTCCGTTCGAGGCGATTTCTTTTGTTGTGTTCCCGATACACAAATGTCAAATTTGACAGATTTATAACAGGTGCAGGTCGGGAGCCCTTTTCGAAGAGATGGCGCTGACCGAAGCGGGGTTTGCGTCTCGGCTAACTGGTTTGCGACTCCGCTGCGCTTTAGCCGGGACGCGAACCAGCAGGTCCTTGACCAGCGCCATCTACCGGGGAAAAGCACAACTAACTAAGTGTCAGGTTTGTGTCTTGGATAAGTGCATTAGGAATTTCTTTTTATTATTTAATTTTACTTATTTCTTTTTACTTTTAGTCTAACAAGAAAAATAGAATGAGGAGGTAATAAAAAGCTGCTATTATAAAATTATTTATTTTTTTTTGCACATTTACAAAATTTATATTTTATACACTATAGTAGCTCGATAGAGACAGATAATTAGTGGGGAGCAGGGGGGAGAGGATGGGAAAATGGAGCTTTTTTATTTTATTTATATAAATGAAATTTAAAATATCATTATTTATATTATTTTTAAAATATCTGATATACAGGGTGTCCCATGAAAAAGTAGCCTACTTAATATATGCAGAAGGGCTGTAATTACTTACTGAAAAGGCAAATTAACGATGACATGGAGTGTTGCTTTCCCGTGAGACATCCTGTATTATCGTGATAGACAAAAAGGCAGTATTCAAAGCCTTTTTGTTTACCATTACAATGTACAGCTTAAGAAGTAAAAAAATGACCATAATTTTTAATTGCTATTACATATCGCATAGATCGAGAAATTTCTATTTAAAATAATTTTCTAACTTAATTTATATATTATCCTGAAGAAGTTTATATACAAAAATTATTTTTTATATACAAAACGCAAAATATTGGAAAATTAATAAAATATAATATATATAATTATATAAAAAATAAAGGCCTATATACCACAGAAAATTAATTGTACAGTAACAAAAAACTACTTTTTAAATTGTTTTGAAAAAATAAGTAATTTTAATTTTATTTGATTTAATATGACAAAAAGGAAATAGTTATTCAGCATGTAATGTAATAATACTTGCTTTTTTGTTTAATTTGATTAAATCTCCAAGCAGGAGACTTTATTAGTGTTATAAAATCGTTTCAATGCATTACGCATCACTGTTAAATCGAAAACCTTTAATAAATAAATTTGGTAAAAATTAAAAAATATAATTTGTATCCATCCATAGTAAATATTGAATTGAAATGGACTACAAAATAAAGATTTACAATTTAATAACGACGCGCGATGCTATTTTACAACATTAATAAGTGTTCTGCTTAAAGAATGAATGAAATTAAACAAAAAATCAATTATTGTTACATGACTACGCCGAGTTAATTATAATTTGAACAGTGACTCATATAAAGATCCATTAATAAAAAAAATAAATAAAGCACAGATATACGAGTAAGTGGAAACACATAAACAAAAGCTTAATTAAAAAATGGCGTTCAATCAGTAGCCAGGGTTCAACCAATTAGAAGATTTTGATTTTTTGACAGGAACCAAAATCAGGGGTGTACAAACTCGCGAATTACGTCCAATATAGTACATTTGTTTTTAAGCCCATAAGATTACTTGTATTCCGCGCTTATCAGACGTGTCCAAACGAATGTTCGAATTCGAACTGTTTATTCATTAAGCCAATTAACGACACGACAATTCGTGTTTTTTTATTGTTCCTTTCTTTAGGACATTTATTATTATGATTATTATTATTTATAAGTTAGTAATGGACAGAATATCTATTATCTTCAAACGAATGTAAAAACGTCTTTAGAAGTTAATTTGTTAAATACATACTACATAATGAAAAAAATTAAGTCTTACAGATGAAGCAGTTTAGGGAGTATGAATAATACTGGCAGCTTGATTTGCTTACAGACAGGTTTTGAATCCACTTGTTAGGCTTAAAAGGTCCTTATGGTCATGTCCACTTGGCAATGCCATCTGAATGCAATGTTCGTTCTGCATCTGCAAAACATGAGGATAAAAATATTAAATCTTGATAAGAAGAAAATAATAAAAATATAACATAGTATAATAATTTAATAACATAGTACATATAATAATTTAATAACATAGAATAAGAATTTAATATCATATTAATTTAATAATAATAATTATTATTATTATTAACTGTATATGTATATTATACATTAACTATTGTTTAGCATGTCAAATTTTGGAAATAATTCGTTACTTTTTGAGAGTATTTTGGAAAATTAATTGCATTTGAAAACAATTAAGCAGTTAGGATTTATAATGAAATAAGTGGTTAATTAGTGAAATACGTGGTTAATTAGTGAATTAACTGGATAATTAGTAATTAAATGCATAATTAGTAATTATCTGATTAATCAGAAATTAACAGATTCCTGTTTTGTTTACTACACTTTCTTTCATCTCTCTCATTTCATACACTTTTGATGAAAATTATTAGGAATAAATGAATTAATTATTATCAATCATTTGAGTAATTTTCGTAAATAATCAGTTTTTGAAAATAATCAATTGAGTAATTTTGTTAAATAATCAAGTGATTCATTTTTGTAATTGAAGTGATTAACTGTCGCAATAAATGAACTGATTAGTCAGTAAATCATTCAAGTATTTAGTTTTATAATTGAAAATATAATTAATATATCAAATAAGAGCTTTAACGTAAGAAGCTCCAGTTGACTGTCTTAAAAATCGAGCGCCGAAGGCGCGAGGCGGCGAGCGAGCGAAGCGAGCGAACTCTTGCTTTGTTTAATACACTTTCTCTTACCTCTCTCTATTCATACACTTTTGATGGAAGTTATTATGAATGAATATATTAATTATTATAAATCATTTGAGTAATTTTGTAAATAATTGAGTAATTTTGCTAAATAATCAATTAAACATAAGTTAATCAAAATTTAAAAATTCAATCAATTATTCAGGTTACTATCGGGATTATTTAACGATGTCAACTAACGTAGAAGAGAATAAATACCTGTAGGTGGGGCATAGCGACCAGGATGAACATTAAGCAGCGCTAAGAAGAACTTATAAGCGACAAAGAATGTTAAAAAGAGGAAACGAGAAACTACTCGACAGATGTAAAACATTTGGAATCATAATAAAAGAATAAAGTACATTTGTTAAAACAAAAAAAAATGTTATATACATTTATCTGTATATGTTCAATATAAAGCGGAGGCTGTAATATTGCAAGAATATGTATGTATAATGTAATGTGAATTATTAATGAATAGAGGTATTATAAATACACGTTATAAAGAATATTATTATTATTAAGTATTATATACGATATATGTAATAGGAATAAAATAAGAATTTATGTACATATATCTGTCTGCGTATTGAAAATCGGTCCGTCAGTTTGTGAATGGACCGAAATCCGCCCACGTCAAGTAGGCGCAATGTCCTGGTAGTCCAAAAGCATCAGCGACTCGCGCCAGTCGGCGGGCGAGAGGGGCGCGCGGAGGGCGAGCGGCGAGCTCCGCGGCCAACTGGGATGCCGATGCCGATGCGATGCCGACCAACATGGAAAACAGTTGAAAAGCTGCCGGCGCACACTGGATAGTAGTCGCTCCTCACTACTGTTTACCCCCACCAGTGCACCTTGCCGCGCATACTATCAAACCACCTGAGCTGAGCAAGTTTCACCTTTAGTCCTGAGCCAGTTGCTGAGACATGCATGCGCGTGTGCGTGTGCGTGACCGTGTCTACTATCCGACTTATGCGCGTCCTTGTTTTTTACTTCAAATTTCTCCGAAAAATCAATCTAAATTAATTTGAAAAAAAGGGAGAAGACTGTCGCTGACGTTTGTGACGGCATTTAGTGCCCTTTGGTCCGTTTGCGAGTGCTAAAACAAATGAAAGACGCGATCGCGTACGCCATGTAGCGAACTGTTTGGTGTTGCGGTGTTGTGCTTTCTAATCGTTCTTTTTCCTATAACAGTGTTATTGGTGCTTTGTTTATGGTTCGTTGGTCGAATTGGTGCGGGTTTGTGCCCCTGCTGCCCGTCACTGGACCCAAATTTGGATTACCTTCATTGCAGTAGGCTTTGGTTGCGTGCATTACCCTCGAGCGATGGTAATTTTTGTTCGTTACGGTTGGCTCTGCTATGACGTTTCACTTGACAGTTTGAAAAATGTCATTTTTGACAGCGCGGGGAATGTCACATTTAACAACGCGGGAAATGTCACATTTGACAGTTCGGGAAATGTCATATTTATGTTATATTTGACAGTTTGGTGATTCAAATGAAGTTATACTGTTGTTCAAAGTTGCCAAATGGTTGTTATATCGTTATCAAAGCTGTTAAGTCAGCATCAAAGCTGTTAAGTCAGCGTCAAAGCAGTCAAGTCAACGTCAAAGCAGTCAAGTCAACGTCCAACCTGTCAAATCAATGAACCGAGCGCGAGAACGCTCAGGCTTTAACAGTAAATCGTTAATGAACGAAACGAATTTGAAACCGTGAGAACGAATTCGAATTCGGGAAATTCAAGTCCTCGTCACGTTCGCCTAACGTCTTAAATATCTTCAATAGTGTTGGATTAGGCAAAAGCGTGTAACCCAAGATGCATTCTAATGCGAGAACTCGGTGGGTCCCACCTGCACGTTGTGTTTGTTTAGCGCGTGTGGCAACGCTGCTGCTCCCAGCCTACTAGATTTTTGTTTATCGCTTTATGGCGATGGCAGCGATAAGCGGGAAAACGGAGAACGAAGAGGAGGAAAACGGGAAAGCGTGCGGCGGCCGGGCGTTCGCCGCGTTTTTAAGTGCAGAGTCGGCTGTGATATTACGTAAATAAACAAACAGCCGTAAAATAAACAAATAGTCATAAAACAACTAAATTAGGCGGCTTTGTTTGCGTGCTTGTTCGTTACGTTGGCGAATGTCATTTTTAAGTTGGCTTTATCAGCCCATATAGATAATGTGTAATAACATTTTAGAAATTTCGTTTGTGTTTGTTTTATTTTTTTTAAGTGGCGATAGTGCCAAATATTATTATTATTAATAGGAGGGTCGTAATGAATATGGTATTCTGGGTATAGGTTAGGCGGTAGGTTGGGCTTTTGCGCGATAATTAGCACGGACGTTTTGTTTTGTTTCCTGCGTACGCGCGTTTACGTGTGGAGGTGAATGCGGCGTTGCCAAGTGCGCTGCTGCGGCTGCAAAAGGTAAAAGTACAAACGCTGCATTTGTGGTACTACTCACCAATACTCCTATATAATATCAATACTGCTATATGCCAGCACTGCTATATGCCAGCACTGCTATATTCCAGTACTGCTATAAACCAGTACTGATATAAACCAGTACTAACAATTAAAGTTGAATTTGGTACTACAAAGCCTAGTACTAATAGAATGATAGTACATAATAGCATAGGCTATGGTTCTGCAATAGCCAGCTTTGATCTCCGGGTGCGGGAGTCCGTTTCTCAACTGTCTGCATATTTCTCCAGGCCAACTAGATGATGGCGAAGGAGAAAAAGTACAGCGCAGCGGCACGACTATATATCCCCCTTGCCGCGCTCGCCCTGCGCTCGCCTCCTACGACCAACGCTAGAGATAGAGTTCAGCCGTTTGTTTCTTATTCATCCGGCTCGAAGGACCAACTCCACAATAAGCACGATAGCAATTAAAAACAGTCGCACTGTCTATTAAGAAAAAAACCATAAACATTTCTCGAAATCGTTTTTCACACCAACATTCACAGAAGCACATGGATTCGTAGAACGTGCTTCTAATTTTAATCATTAACTCGTATTCATTACGTATGCGTTCTTGCTAATTGACAACATGAATATTAATGGGCCGACAACAATGGTTTGTGATGACATACGTCGGTTAGTGTGTTGGCACGACTGCAACTCACGCGCTTGCGGTTTTCCCGGCAGGCAGGGCTGCCAATTCCCGGTACATAACCTCAAACTTGCGAAAACCCCCAACGGTCGTGCTTGGACTCGCAATTACCACACGATTTCAAGCTAATTCTAATGGTTACGTTCCTAAATTTGCGGTCAATTGTTTTGCTAGAATTCTGTGTCATTGCTATTCGCGAAATAATTTATTTAACTTTTAATTTTTATAATATTTATGTTTTTAATATTCAATATTTATTTTCTTTTTTTAATTTATAATATTTATGACACGATCAGTCTACATTATTCCTATATACGCTTACATATTACACAGATAAGAAAACTATTTATTTATAGTGTGTTCACGTTTACCCCGAAATCGTTCGAATCGTACCGAACCGGCGAGCAAGCGAGTGAAACTATCCAAAAAGTCAATATTTGAGCTTCGCGAGACCTTCTTCTCCCAAACAACTTTTCCTAGAAGAAACAATTGTGTAAACTTCGACTCTGGCTGCATAATTCCAAAGCAAACATTCGCGAGGCGAAGCCCTCTCGATGCGGCCATTACCTAAGCCTCGGTACGTCCATTTTCTACCATATCTGCTCGTACGTAATGTAAAAATAAATTAAATACTTGAAACAAAACACCAAAAACGCGAAAAAAATAAAAAACAACAAATCCATTTCTCAATGCGCCAAATTGGACAAACGTCAGAACCTAAAAACGCACCAAACGTCAAATTTGACATATCACTTTAGTTTATTTCAAGTTTTGCAGTTGGCTAGCTTCGGCACAATGTGAATGGTCCCTATACGTCAAATTAGACGGATCCCTAACCTTAAATAAAAATTGACAACAAGAAACGTCAAAGTTGACAGTTGCCTAACCTAAAAACACCCCGAAACGTCAACTTTTGACAGATCGGATCTCTTCTTCTCGTTGCCGTTGAGATTGACGTGCCAATTTGCATTTTATCAGCGTCGCGGTAAGCGGACACGTCGGTTAAAAGTAATAGCTCGACTCGTTTCGCCTAATCTTTTAGAAACCGCAAATGGTTATGTAAAACAACGGCAACGGCAGCCTGCTCGAAAAAATATGTTGCGGTTCACGATTTTACGAGAAAAGGCACGATTGTCTGGGAAAGGACACGACTCAATGAGAAACTGTTTTCGACTCGGTTATGATTTAAAATATAGATACTTATTATGATTGTACAATAGTATGTATATGTACAATCAAGTCATCCATTGAATATTATCATATTGGTAATATGTATACGAGGTATTATTTATATACGAGGCATTAGTTATATGCGAGGCATTATTTATATACGAGAAATTATTTATATACAAGAAATTATTTATATGCGAGACATTATTTAAATACGAGGCATTATTTATAAACGAGACATTAGTCATTTTACTTTATCACCATTATTTTTAAATTTCGTAATTATTTTATATGTATTAACAGATTATTAATCAATATCTTAATTATTTTTAATAATAATAACTATGATATTTTGAATAAAACAATTTGTAAGTTTAAAATCGCAACAAAGAAGATCTCTTAATTTTATGTACATTTACATTAACTTCAGTTTCTTAAATTCAGCCTCAAATGTTTCAAAATTCGCCGTTAAATATTATACATTTAATTTTTTATTAATTTACTTTTTATCATTAAGTGATTATAATTTTTTCATAATTATTATAACTTTTTCATAATTGTTACCATTTTTTCATTATTATTATCATTTTTAATTATGTACTATCATTTTATTATTATCATCAATAATGTTTATACATAAATTTATAAATCAAAGAACTAGAAAAAAAGTTAATAAAAATAAAAGAACTGCCCTTAGCTAATTTCAAAACACAAAATTTCTTTAATTGATATTCATACATTTACTGTCTTTACAGTATTCTTTAGCTTAATTTTATTTAGCTCACTTTTTAAGTTTTTCTACGGCTTTCGCATCTTCGGATTTACATCAAGCAACCTGATTCAAATTATTTTATTTATCAAAAATAATCACATAAATAAAATTAAATATGTATTAAGATTCATGTTGCCTAGTAGCTTTATTTATTTTAATTTTTTATTAATTTACTTTTTATCATTAAGTGATTCTTATTTTTTTCATAATTATTACAATTTTTTCATTATTATTATAATTTTTAATTACATATTATCATCATCAAGAATGTTTATATATAAATATGTAAATGAAAGAACTAGAAAAAAGTTAATAAAAATAGACGAACTGCCCTTAGCTAATTTCAAAACTCTAAATTTCTTTAATTGATTTTCATACCTTTACTGTCTTTATAGTATTCTTTAGCTTAATTTCATTTAGTTTACTTGTTAAGTTTTTTTTACGGTCTTCGCTTCCTCGGATTTACATTAAACAACCTGATCCAAGTTATTTTATTTATAAAAAATAATCTCATAAACAAAATTAAATATAAAAATCCATGTTACCTAGTGACTTGACTTATTGGAACAAATATTAAATTGAACGTAAATTTATTATTTTAATGACTCTTTACATGTTACAAAAACAATTATTATTATTATTAAAAATTATTGGGACGGTAAGCTCGCTCGCTTCGCTCGCTCGCCGCCTCGCGCCTTCGGCGCTCGTTTTTTAAGACACTTAACTGGAGCTTCATACATTCAGCGTAGTAGGCGCTCGTTCGCGAGCCACACAAGACATGAGGGTCGCGCTTCGCGCGACCCTCATGTCTTGCTAACACTATCGGCCTGCGGCCTTCGCATCCTCGAATACGTTGATATAGTTGCACGCCGTATTAAGTAAAATTGTCTTTCTTAAAGGAACTAAATCTGAACTAAACTGTTCGTTTCATTTTTTACATGCTACATTTATTTTTTACTATTATCAAATATTTTAATAATATTAATAATAGTAAGTGTTATTACAAAAATCGGATAAATTGTTATAAGTAGTCGTATGCCCAATTAAGAGAAATTGTTTTCCTCTGTTCTAATTATTTTTTTTGCAATTAATTAAAGTAAAAAAGTTTTTTATAGTTTTTATTTTCTGATTTTTTTATAGTTCATTCCTAGATATTAATATGTTAATATAATATAGTAGTATATAATATTATAATTTATAATATTTAATATTATAATGTATAATATTACATTAATATATATTATAATATAATTATGGTTAAAATTTATTAGCAAATTGTCAAACCTTAGCTAATTTCAAAGCATTCAATTTTTTTAATTGATTTTCATACCTTTACTGTCTTTATAGTATTCTTTAGCTTCATTTTATTTATTTCACCATTTAATTTAATTTAGTTCCCTTTTTAAGTTTTGGATTTACATCAAAAACCTCATAAACAAAATTAAATATAATAATCCATGTTGACTAATGGTTATGATTAATTTTTTTAACGACTCTCTACATGTTAAAAATTATTGGAATGATGAGCACGCTCGCTCGCCGCCTCGCGCTTTCGGCGCTCGTTTTTTAAGACACTTCACTGGAACTTCATATATTCAACATAGTAGGCGCTCGTTCACGAGCCACACAACACATGAGGGTCGTGACCCTCATGTCTTGCCAACACTATCGGCCTGCGGCCTTCGCATCCTCGAATAAGTTGTTTTAGTCGTACGCCGAATTAAGGTTTGACAATATGCTAATGAATTATTATCATAATAATATTATATTAACCATTATAATATTATATATCATAAGATTATATGTATATATATATATATATATTATAATATTATATTACATTAACATTTTAATACCTACGAAAAAACTATAAAAAATTCATAAAATCAAAGCTATAAAAAACTATTAGAAAAGAAAACGCATTAAAAACTTTTTTACTATTAATTAATTGCAAAAAAAATAATTAGAACTGAGAAAAACTATTTCTCTTAATCGGGCATATGACTATCTAAATATAACAATTTATCCCATATAATAATGTATCGAATATCTTATTTTTGTAATACCATTTATTACTATTAATAGTTAATAGTAAAAAATAAATGTGATATGTAAACAAGAAACAAATTTTAACAGTTTAGTTTAGATTTACTTTCTTTAAGAAAAACAATTTCACTTAATTCAAGGCGTACAACAATAACAACATACTCGAGGATGCGAAGATCGCTGGCCGATCGTGTTGGCAAGATATTCTTGTTTGATCTAAATGTCTTGTAGTGCGACCTGAATGTCTTGTGTGGCTCGCAAACGAGTGAAGCGAGTGAGCGAGCGCCTACTATCTTGAATATATGAAGCTCCAGTGAAGTGTCTTCAAAAACGAACACCGAAGGCGCGAGGCGGCGAGCGAGCTCATCGTGGGAATAATTTTTAACACGTAAAGAGTCATTAAAATAATAATCGTACGTGGATTTTAATATTTGTTCCAATAAATAAAGCCACTAGGCAACATGGATCTTAATATTTAATTTTGTGTATGTGATTATTTTTTGTAATTAAAATTATTTGGATCAGGTTGTTTGATGTAAATCCGAGGATGCATATTCCGCAAAAAAATCTTAAAAAATTAAAAGTGAACTAAATACAATTAAATGGTGAAATAAATCAAATGAAGCTAAAGAACACTATAAAGGCAGTAAAGACAGTAAATGTATGAAAATTAATTAAAGAAATTTAGTACTTTGAAATTAGCTAAGGTTTGACATTTTGCTAATAAATTATTATTATAATAATATTGTATATAATATATTTTAATATAATATTATACATTATAATAATATATATAATATATATTAATATAATACTATACATTATATTATATATAATATCTATTAATATAATATTATATACAATATATATTAATATTATATTAACATCTTAATACCCACGAAAAAACTTTAAAAAATTAAGAAAATAAAAACTATAAAAAACTATTAGAAAAGAAAACGCAATAAAAACTTTTTTACTATTAATTAATTGCAAAAAAAATTAGAACAGAAAAACAATTTCTCTTAATTGAGCATACGAATACTTATAACAATTTATCCGATGTCTTATTTTTGTAATAACATTTACTCTTATTATTATTAAAAATATTATTATTAAAAAATATTATTATTAAAATATTTAAAAAATAAATGTGGTATCTGTGGTGGTATATAAAAAAATAAACCAACAGTTTAGTTCAGATTTAGTTTCTTTAAGAAAAACAATGTTACTTAATACGGCGTGCGACTATACCAACGTATTCGAGGATGCGAAGGCCGCAGGCCGATTGTGTTGGCAAGACTCCAGTTGAGATTATTAAAAACGAACGCCGAAGGCGCGAGGCGGCGAGCTCGCGAAGCGAGCGAGCTTATTATGCCAATAATTTTTAATATGTAGAGTCATTAAAAAATTTAAATATAACCACTAGTCATAATCTTTTAGACGAAAAAAATATGCTAGAACTCTTAGAAAAACAACGCCTAAAAAAATTGGTTTAAAAACAAACAAAAATGCTATATTCAAAAAGAAAAAAGAATCTCTTAAAAAAAAGAGCAAAATTCCTATACAAACTAAATATTACTCGTTTCATAGAAAGAACATTTCTTGACAATCAACAACTGGGCAAGACTCTTTATTTGTAGGCCTATTTATTTGGAACACTTTAGACAAAACAAGGGAACGACAATCGTTACAAAACAAGAAAAAGACGGTCGTTACGAAACAAGAGAAAGACGGTCGTTACAAAACAAGAGAAAGACGGTCGTTACGAAACAAAAGAAAGACGATCGGTATAAAGTAGTACCTTTGGTAAAGTAGCACCATTAGTAGTACTGCCATTGAATATGGTACTGCCGTTAATTGTGGTATTACTCTAAAGCAAGAAATGAATGTGGTACTGCCATTGCATATGATACTGCTCTAAAGCAAGAAAAAGACAACCGTTACAAAACAAGAGAAAAACGCTAGCTCTTAAATCTCAAGAAAGACCATGCTCAAGACAAAGACCGCACCAGTTTAGAGCAGGCTAGCCGCAGGTAGGATCACCCGCGGGGCTCCAAGCTGAAGGTTCCATAGAACTAAAGCCACAAAACCCCGAGACCCGATTTTATTTATTGCGGCTTAAAAGCGAGCGAGACAAAACCGAAGTCAAGTCGCGGTCGGCTGTGAATAGAGCGCCTAAGGACACGATGCATTTGCCAAAGCCAAAGACATCTTCGACCAAAGACATCTTTGGCTAAAAACATCTTTGGTCAAACATTTTTGCCTAAACCACTCTTGTGGGTAAAATACTCATAGCTAAAATCCGTTGTCAATCGCCATTCGATCGCAAAAAGCCCATTCTACCGCCGCATTAGGCTAGAATAACTAAGGACGCTTAGTGGGCTTAGATATACCGTGTCAACTGTCACTTGATATACGTTGAATAAATTAAATTTGCATACTCAGCGGCTACTACGATGTAAATGTTAAAGCATGGGCGTTGTCGCAGCTCCTTTGTTTTCTATTCTTGATTGTCGACGCTCATTTTTTTCTTCTTCTTTCTCTATGTTCGCCAATGTAGGTGCAGTAATAATCTGGACGAGAACTATCTACTTCTCCAAACATCAGAAGTGGGATAAGAAGAAGGCGGAATAGAAGAAAACGGAAAATAAGAAAACGGAATAGAAGAAAACGGAAAAGAAGGAAACAGAAAAGAAGGAAACGGAAAAGAAGGAGAAGAAAAAGAAAGAGAAGAAAAAGAAGGAGAAGAAAAATAAGGAGAAGAAAAAGAAGTACAAGAAGAGGACACCAAAAGAAACATGTCTCACCACAGGGAAAGCTCGGCATTCGTCCCTGTGGTCCCTACGAGGAACATGCACCCCATGTTGTACCCGGGGGAGATCCACCCCCTCTTAGGGGGCGATTTGCTCCCCAGGGAAAACCGCGAGAGATCCGAATCAGGAAAAAGTGGGGACTCTTCAGCTTCCTCCACCATGGGATCTTTCTCTGGAGGGAGGAAGACCTCCAGTTTCGACCTTATGGCCATGATGGCCGACAAGAGGAAAGAACTTCAACTAAGAGAAGAGGCGGCTTGTGTGGCTGCTGCTGCGCACGCGGCCGCCTTGATGATGCCCCATAGACCAGCGCCACCCCCAGGTGAGTTTCCCAAACTAATCGTGTGAATATGTACACAATGTACAATTGAGTGCGCAATACGAAAAGAATGACATTTATTGGAGAACAAAGTGTACATTCATCCGATTGCCTATTTATCGATAATGGTAAATTTAATAAATCAATTAATCTAATCGACTTACAGGTATCCTAGAGGCAGCAGGAAGCGGCGCCCAGTCGCACCCAGCCTACGCAGGATTCCTCCCAAATAACCCCGCCAATGCCACGTTTCCGTTTCCTGGGGGAGCGGGATTGTTCCCTCCGGGGCCTCCCCAGATGCACGCCCACCTCGATCGAAGACTCCTGAGGGCGCCAGGGAGGGCCAGCAGACCTAAGAAACAATTCATCTGCAAGTTTTGTAATCGACAGTTCACGAAGAGTTATAATTTGTTGATTCACGAGAGGACGCATACTGACGAAAGGCCCTACAGCTGCGACATCTGCGGGAAGGCCTTCAGGAGGCAGGATCATCTTCGAGATCACCGGTAAGTTTACATTACATATTAAGTACTTATTAAAAATTATTAGATCGAATCTCAAATGACATATATACATAATATGTATAGCTAATTTAGCTAACGAATGTGCAACCTGGAAATAACGTGTATTCAAAAAATAAAGGAGATTTTTGTGACAAATAATATACAACAAAGTGTACCTACGGTATCTTAAAAATATGTTTTTAATAGTTTTGATAAGTCTAAAAGAGTTATACCTATTTTATTAATTACATATACATAAAAAAATTATTTAAAAATAATAAGTATAATCTAAATAATAATTCAGCCCAAAAAATACCTCTCTATTTTTTCTTATTGACAACAATATAAATACCAAGAAAACATTATGTTCCAAATAATTTTTAACATGTTAAGTTGATTGAAAATAATTAGTAACCATTATTAATATAATTAATTAATATAATAGTAATAATAAAAGTAATAATAAAGAAGAAAATGTAATATTTAAATAATGTTAATAAACTGATACAGAAATCAATTGTAAAGAAGCTCGGTCGCGAGGGTTTCTATGATAATTATTTAGAAAATACATATATGTATTTGAGACAGAATATTTTTGAAGTGATAGCCATAAATTTAGCTAATTAATACCTTAGCTTTTGCATACATTCATGTGTACGTTTTTTCACTTCTTCTATTAACCATATTATAAATAACAAGAAAATATTACTAATATGTCTTTTGCGATTATCAAAATTGCTTCAAAGCTAGCAGCTAACGTATATTTACGTTTACGCTAATTATAAATATGTATTAAAAAAAATAATTCAACCTATTGGGACTATCAATAAAAATATACATTTACTTTTTTGTTTACATAATTGTAATGATCTTTTTGTTTTTTTGTTGATTAAAGTTTTGTTTATTAATGGGTTTCAAGGTCTAATAAAAGGATGCTAAATTAAAAAAAAGAATTAATAATCATAAAGCATCCTTTTATTAGACCTTGAAACCCATTAATAAACAAAACTTTAATCAACAAAAAATATATATTTTAGTGTTTTACACAACCTTTGATATTAATTTGAGAATGAGGAGGCTAAAGGCTGATGGTGTTGGCAAGACATTCAGGTCGCGCCTAGCGTGACTTAAATGTTTTCTAGCACGACCTGAATGTCTTGCGTGGCACGCGAACGAGCGAAGCGAGTGAGCGAGCGTATCCGAAGTTGATTTAAATCATGTTTATTGTCAGACAACATATGAAACTCCAGTAAAGTGTCTTAAAAATCGGGCGCCGAAGGCGTGAGGCGACGAGCGAGCGAAGCGAGCGAGCTCGAAGTCCCTATAATTTTTAACATGATAGTCATTAAAAAAATATATCATATAAAAATTTCATGCCCTGTGTGGAGTTTCCGAAGTTAGACATATTTATTTATAGTAAAAGGAATAAGCAAATTATAGATTTAGAAATTAATAATGAAATTTAAAAAGAGTATAAAAAACAAGAATGAATATCAAGAAAATATTACTAATATGTATATCTATCTTGTGAGCGTATCCGAAGTTGGTTTAAATGATCTTTATTGTCAGACAACATATAAAACTTCAGTGAAGTGTCTTAAAAAACGAGCGCCGGAGGCGCGACGCGGCGAGCGAGCGAAGCGAGCGAGCTCACCGTACTAATAATTTTTACCACGTAAAGAGTCATTAAAATAAACGTACGTTGAATTTTATATTTATTCCAGTAAATAAAACCACTAAGCAGCATAGATTTTTATATTTAATTTTGTTTATGGGATTATTTTTTATAAATAAAATAATTTGGATCAGATTGTTTGATGTTAATGTAATATTATAATAATATATATTATAATATATAATATCATAATAATATATATACATATATACCCTCATGTCTTGTGTGGCTCGCGAACGAACGAAGCGAGTAAGCGAGCGCCTACCACGCTGAATATATGAAGCTCCAGTGAAGTGTCTTAAAAAAAGAGCGCCGAAGGCGCGAGCCCACCGTCTCAATAATTTTTAATAATAATAATAATAATTGCTTTTTTAACATGTAGAGAGTCATTAAAATAATAAATTTACGTTGAATTTAATATTTGTTCAAATAAATCAATTCACTAGGTAACATGGATTTTTATATTTAATTTATAATATGTGGATAGCCATTAAAAAAATATTATGTATATAAATTTCATACTTTGTGTGGCGTTTCCAAAGTTGGACATATTTATTTATGGTAAAAGGAATAAAGAAATTATAGATTTAAAAATTAATAATGAAATTTAAAAAGAGTATAAAAGACAAGAATGAATAACAAGAAAATATTACTAATATGTATGTCTTCCGATTATCAAAATGGTTTCGAAGGTAGCAGCCAACGTATATTTACGTTTAGTTTACTCTAGATATAAATATTAAAAAAAGTAATTCAACCTATTGGGACTATTAATAAAAATATATATTTAGTATTTTACTCAACTTTCTATATTAATTTGACGATGCGAAGGTCGAAGGCCGATAGTGTTGGCAAGACATGAGGGTCGCGCGAAGCGCGACCCTCATATCTTGTGTGGCTCGCGAACGAGCGAAGCGAGTAAGCGAGCGCCTACTATGCTGAATGTATAAAGCTCCAGTGAAGTGTCTTAAAAAACGAGCGCCGAAGGCGCGAGGCGGCGAGCGAGCGAAGCGAGCGAGCTCACCGTCCCTATAATTTTTAACATGATAGTCATTAACATGATAGTCACTAACATGATAGTCATTAAAAAAATATCATATAAAAATTTCAAGCCTTGTATTGTGTTTTCGAAGTTGATCATAGATATTTATGGTAAAAGAAATAAAGAAATTGGAGATTTAGAAATTAATAAAGAAATTTAAAAAGAGTATAAAAAAACAAGAAGGGATAACAAGAAAATATTACTAATAAACAATTTTGATAATCGTAAAATATATATATTTTGCGATTATCAAAATTGTTACGAAGCTAGCAGCCAACATATATTTACGTTTAGTTTACTCTAGTTATAAATATTAAAAAAAGTAATTCAGCCTATTGGGACTATTAATAAAAATATATATTTAGTGTTTTACACAACTTTTTATATTAATTTGAGGATGCGAAGGCCGAAGGCCGATAGTGTTGGCAAGACATGAGGGTCGCGCGAAGCGCGACCTTCATGTCTTGTGTGGCTCGCGAACGTGCGAAGCGAGCGCCTACTACGTTTGAATAGACAAAGCTTCAGTTAGATTATTAAAAACGAGCGCCGAAGGCGCGAGGCGGCGAGCGAAGCGAGCAAAACAATCTATTTTTTAAAAGTGAGCGAGTATCACCCCTCGTACGCGAGCGTTCTCGAGGCTAAATTTAGAACATAGGAGGAAACGTACATAGACGAATTTAGACGGGAATCTTAAAATTAACGCGGGAATCTTAAAATTAACGCGGGAAACTTAATATTAAGGCGGGAATTTTGACAATTTAAACTTGAAGACCTCGAGGCAGGTTACTACCGATTCATACAGTTATATGCTCCATAAACCAGAATTACCACAATAATTTATTATGTATATGAATAGCCCACTAAGGGATTGAAGAAAAACCACAAATACAGGTATAAACGTAGAACTATAAAGACGTTAAAAACTTGAAGATTATCTTAAAAAAAAGCGATAATTCAAAGTGAGGAATTTCGTTCCTTCGACATTCTGATAGCTCAGCTCTCCCAACAAAGCCTGCGATGTTTTCATAATTAAAATTTTATTGCCAATAATTTAATTATTGTCCAGTAAAACCCATTAACATGAACGGGGCCGGCGATTCCGAGTAACCCGTCGCCCGACAGGTTTCTTCGTTGCGTGCGTGCCTCAGACTTGTTATCTGCGACATGAAGAGGAGCAGAGAGTTAAGACGAAGAACTAAAAGCCAAAGAAGGTAGGGCAAATAACGAGAGTAAAGGGAGAAGATCAAAGACCTATAAGGAAGAAAGCAGAACAAAGAACGAAGAATGAAGAAGAAAGAAGAACAAAGAAAGAACAACGAAGAAAGATGAACTAAGAAAGATGAACGAAGAAATAAGAACGAAGAAAGAAGAACGAAGAAAGAAGAATGAAGAAAAGAACGAAGAAACGAGAACGAAGATCTCGTTCGTCCTCCGTGTGAGACTGCGACAAGCCCTCGCCCAAGAATGTCGTTTCTGTTAATTAACAACTCCAGAAACAAATCGAGAAGAACGCTCCTAATGTATACACACAGAATTTACCACTGTTTTCACATGCCTTCGCTCTGTCTTTTGAAGAACGACGTGATTTCCAAAACGAGATTATTTTGTTTCTGGGGTTTGAACATTCATTCTACTTTAGAATTAACATGAATTACATACTCGTGGTTAACCCATTAATAATGGTTACCTTTGGTTAGATTATGTTATTTGGGTTAAACGAGTTGTAGTAAAATGAGTAGATAAGCTATGAGAGTTCGAGCTCTGAGTCAGAACTCTCATAGCCTATCTACTTATAGTTTATCTACTTATAGTTTATCTACTTATAGTTTATCTACTTATAGTTTATCTACTTATTGTTTATCTACTTAAACTAATCTTTTTAACAACATTATTTTTAAAAGAAAGGAAGAAAGAAAGAAAGAAAGAGAGAAGGTAGAAGAGCAACAGTCAGATAAAAAGATAGACAGAGCTATGCTGGGGAAAGAGGAAGATGGCTAGAGAAAGAGAAGAAGAGGTCAAGAGATATGACGGACAAGTCCAGCATTTATAATTACTTCGATCAAGAGCCATTATCGTCCCCAAACACAGATCGAATGTAAATTCCCCGAGAGATTAATGGTCCTGGTCCGGCGACGAGATGGGGCCCTATGAATAAATTTTGGGCCCCTCTTCGTAATGATACCTCTCGAACGGTCCTTATAGAGATCCAAGTAATTGCTGTAATCTTCTGCTAGGCTCAATTATGCCAATTAAAATCCTCAAAGCGATGATGCCATCCGACGCATGACGTTCGGTCTACGGGCACGTAAACACTGTTGCCAACCTTTCGAAAACAACTGGCACAAAAAATACGCGCGCACTGTACATACGTACGTACGATTGCGTATATAAAATACATACGTAATAAAAAATACATAATAAAAATACATGATAAAAATATATACGTGCATAAAGTACATATATACATACGTGTATAAAATACATAAGTATGTAAAAATACCTATAGTTAAGTAACAACATTATCATTAAGAGACATTAAATGGTACGTATTCGAAGGCACGAACGAGAGTCAAGGTCCGCGACGAAGTCTTTACGGCCAATAAAGTGTGTTTTATAAGAAAGCCACGTGTGTAACGTAATTAGTGCCTCTTAACCGAGGTCTTAATTAACGGAGCCAATAATGTCAATTATGGGAGTTTTGGCCGTAAATATTCATATCCAACCGAAGCTTCGTCGCCTGATCGCCCGTTGGAATCTCTCCAGAAGTCTCATTATTTTCGTCCAATTAAAAGCAAAACCTCTTCTCACACAAGAACTGTTTCTTCGCGAGAACGGGTTTGGGCCCCGGCAGTGGCACTCGCTGCCTTGCTTCTTATCGACTTAACTTATTAAAAGAAATATTCAAATAATCTCAACAAAATAACTCTGACCGTCCCGTCCTGATGAAAACCAAGAAATGGTCCTCCTAATATCAATCCAGCAAGACCATTATTAATCATAAAAGGTCTGAATTGGCCCCAAATGGGGACACAATGCCCTTTGTTAGGGAAAACGACGGATGACACACAATAGCCCTGAAGATGATCAAGTATCGGTACTGCCCGAAGATTCGTGGGTGCCATCAACGCGACGACTCGAGAACAGGTAAAACCGTAAACGCAGGTGGAGAGGTAAAAAAGGCCTTCCTGAGGCTATTCGAGATCTTATCTCTTGTTTGGACTCCTGGAGGAAACAAAACCTTACGCACGCTGAATGTAATATTTTCGAACAGGTACACGTCGATCAAGTCCTCCTCGAGTCAAGGCCTACTTTAATTGCTCCGGCGCGCCGGGCGAAGATGGCCGGGCTCTCCTTCTTCTTCTCTCCTCTTTGTTGTCCGCCGTAAAACGACCGTTCCATCACTTTTGTTTATTTAGCATCCTCCGCGTTTATTTAATCCCCGCTTCGTTATTTCGCTCTTTTGATGCCAGCCCTCAAAAACCATAATGACTCGAGTTTTTTCCTCTTTGCTTTTAATGAACGACGGCTTAGGAAGTGTTAATGATGTTGTTTGTCTGCCGCCCAGAGGTGTTGAACAAGTAAACAAATACTCCAGGATGATGGTGCAGGAAATTTCGTGAGCAATTCCGTTCTTACATACTTTAGTTAATGAACATTTAGTTAAGTCTTCTTCAGCTGTAGTTTGGTTTCCTTAACTTTACTTATTCACTCTTCATCCACTCTACTTATTCACTCTTCATCGATTCTACTTATTGACCCTTCATCGACCCTGCCTGCTGACCTCTTTCTGTTCCTAACATTTAGTTAGCGTTCTTCAACTTATCCCTTTCTATCTTGCGCCATCATTAAAACTTCGATCTAATTCTCAAACCGAAGCAAAACCAGTTAAGTCCGCATAAGAAAGTTCGCAGCCCACGCCAAACATCAAATCCGACGGTACTACCTGCCCGAATCTCAACAAAGTGAAAGAGGTGTTTCTTAAGGACCGATTTAATTGGATCAGGTTACCTGTTCGATAAGCGGAGCGGCGCGACGGAGACGCGCGACGAAAACCCGCGAGCACCAGCGAGGGAGCGAGACAGAAGAAGAGGTACCACTCGCAGAGGTCATTCGTACCGGTACTAATGGACTTAATATGTTTTTGATACATTTTATTTCCACATTACATATGTTAATGTCGACATTACTATTATTTAATGGACTGGAGCTTCGGATTCTGGCGGCCGGCCATCGCCTCTCCTCTTTCTCTCCAGTACAGTTTCTTTTACGGCCCGGTACTACCATCAAAACGACATAAATACATTTACATATGTATTAGGTTGCGGTCGTACTTATATTAAAATATGCGCCAATAATCGTTGGTTTTGCCCATTTTCACGCGGGCTCTACACCATACAGTACTAACGCTACTAAAGTACTAACACTGCTAAAGCACTAACACTGCTAAAGCACTAATACTACTAAATTACTAACACTAGATAAATACGAAAAGAGTGTCAAGATTATACCTAAGTGCCCAGAAGTACAAGAAGTCCATTACAAGAAGGAAACCAAAGAGTAGTACCACAGTACTACCATTACTACTACTCCTAGTAATAATAATAAGACCGATATCACGATCGGACGACTGCATTCCAGAGCAGGCTTACATTAGAGCGAGACCGCGAAAGAGATAAATAACATAACTCATTCTCTCCTTGCGGGTCGTACCAGCATCAAAACGAGAAATGAATCGGACGAGGTAGTACCTCGCCTTACAACGCGGTCGGCCATTAGCTACTTTTCCTTATCGCGCTTTTGAGGTCTCTGCCAGGAGACTTCAAAAGCGTTTTCGACAAAATTGAACAAAAAATGGAGTACTGCGGTACTGCCCACCATACGTGTCAAGGCTCATGTTCGAGAGGAATTTTAAGCCGTTCGTTCGTTAGGCTTAATCTTATTATTTTTCTTTCTGTCTTATGACTCGTACGGGTGCAAAGGATTTTATCGTCGGTACTAATCTCTCTCTCTTTCTCTCTTTCTTTCTTTCTCTCTCTCTTTCTCTCTCTCTCTCTTTCTCTCTTTCTTTCTCTCTCTCTTTCTCTCTCTCTCTCTCTCTCGCTCTTTCTCTCTATCTATCTAGCTATCTATTTCTCTCTCTCTTTCTCTCTCTCGTCCTCTCGTTCTCTCTCTCATCCTCTCTTTCTCTCTCTCGTCCTCTCGTTCTCTCTCTCTCTCGTCCTCTCGTTCTCTCTCTCTCTCTCGTTCTCTCTCTCATCCTCTCTTTCTCTCTCTCGTCCTCCCTTTCTTCTTCTTCTCTCTCTCTCATTCTTTCCAATAAATGGGACTTGTCGCCCAGGCAACGTTAATACCACGATTTATGTTCCAAAGCTTCTTGATCCTTGTCCTGTAAATTCACGGATTAACTAACCATATACATAATGTATACATTATACCTATATTTATACAAATCTTTAGTTATAGAAGCCTCCGCCTATACATAATGTATTTACTGGAAGTTATGTAAATCCATAAAATCCTGATTTACGCACGCAGGTACAATGTATGTCCCTTAAGTGTTTCGTTTCTCTCGCTTGAAGAGCAACAACTTTGAAAACACAGCCAACGCAGACCGACGGAATTATTCATAATTATCCCCGCTCGCCAATAATAACAGAGCGAAATAAATTAAATGTTAAGAGCTATAATTCTCTGGAGTGCCTATACGCTGTATACATCCAATATCCAGTCTTAAGACCAATATCCAGTCTTAAGACCAACCGGACCAAAGATAATAATTTTAGCTGGCGGCTGGAGCGGTCTTGCGTCTCTCTCTCTCCCCCTGGCGCTGCAACGCCTTGATAAGTCGGTCTCTGTCTTCGTCTCGCTTCGTTATTCCATCTCGCATTATATCTTTAATCGACTGTTTCAATTTCATAATGCAGGTGAGCGAGGCCTCAGAGCCTCAAAAAGGCCTTGCGAGGATATGAAAATTCTTTATGTGAGTAACGCGAAGGCTTCATGGTGCATGCGTGCATACATCTTGAACAAAAATCTTTAGAAAAACCTTTGAATGAGTGTAAAAATCTTGAGTAAAACCGTGGAATATCCTTTGTAATATCTTGTATAACAATCTTGAGTAAAATCGTTGAATATCCTATGTAATATCCTCTGTAATATCTTGTTTAACAATCTTGAGTAAAATCGTTGAATATCCTATGTAATGTCCTTTGTAATATCTTGAGTAAAACCGTCGGATATCCTGTATAACAATCTTGAGTAAAACCGTCGGATATCCTGTGTAACAATCTTGAGTAAAACTGTTGAATATCCTTTGTAATATCTTGCATAACAATCTTGAGTAAAATCCTTGAATATCCTATGTAATGTCCTTTGTAATATCTTGAGTAAAACCGTCGGATATCCTGTATAACAATCTTGAGTAAAACCGTCGGATATCCTGTGTAAC
>JAWQRP010000256.1:0-33953 GCA_033557875.1 Quadriops clusia
AGATTTTAAATTGTTATAACACAAAGAAAGTACAGATATAAAATAAAATAGATTCAGATAATAGATAAAAATGGAAATTTCTTATAGAGTTAATGTGAACAAGATAGGAGGTGATTAGACTACAAAGACCTGATGATGCCATAGAACTGTGGCGAAACCGGTAGCCTTGTGATAAATATAAAAAACCTTGTCAGGAAGGTACTAGAAATTTTATTTCTACCATTTCAATAAATTAACAACTTTACATGAAATCTATTTAGCAAAAATGAATACATATTCACAGACCATCACATCTAGTTAAAATTTTGGCTTGAACGATGCTAGTGTACAGTTTTTTTTTAATATACCTATTATTTTTTACTCATAAATCAAAATCAATTTTTGCCCTAATCGAAAATCTGTTTTTTTCTGTTCCATTTCTTTAATGGAGCAACTCTTTTATTCACTGAAGATTTCAATGTTCAGTGTTGTATAGTTTGAATGAAGCTTGAAGTAAATTATGCCTCCCTATTTCAACAAATACAAGGATAACTTCCCTCTTTAGGACGCTGCGCTGAGTCACTTCTTTGTTTATAGTGACATATTTTCTTTACTTCATTTTTACGCAAAAGACACCATTTTCCACAGTCGATATCGATTCAGTAGAGAAATTGACAATGTTCACTATTGTTTACTCAATATTCTATTCTAATAGGCTACCAACGAAAAATAAATGGAATGAAAAAATAAAGACTGTTTTGTAGAGAAAACATTTCTCTTTGTTATAGGCGTATAATACTACTCCAAAATTTAAAATTTTATATTCATAATTCAAGAAATTTTCTTTCAGCAAATTAGATATACATATATGTATACATTAGTATACTAATATCCTTTTACTAATAAGGGAGAGTTTCTAAAATCGTACCACTTAACAAATTTAAATAATGCTGAAAACTGGTACGTCCCATTTAAAAACTAGTTATAGGTACTAATTTTTATAATGGTATTCAGTCTACCATTAAAAATGTTTTGAAAATAGATATTGCTTTTGTACCTGCGTTAATTAGAAAACGATGAAACAGGTACAATTTTGGCGACTGGTATCGTAAATCATACCGATTCGTTGTCATTGTCGAAACTCTGTCTGATGTGTTATCCATAAGTTTATAACAACGAAGATGACTGATTTCGACTACTAATAACGTTTTTCAGAATTTAATCCTTAAAAAGTGTATGTAATTAAATGTTTATTTATTAAAGAACACTTCGAGGCAGGTTGTGTTTAATAAACTCGTTTTCGATATCTTGAGGAATATATACAAGATAATCCCTTTTTAATGATGACAAAGATTGTTTTACCTTGCCCTGAGTATGCCTTGTTAAAGTAGGTTTAGGTACTAGAACAATTTAAGCAACTAAACAGAAGGGTACGATTTAGGCAACTCGCTGCTTTCTTTTAAAGTGGCTTCATTTAACCTTAAAATGAATTTCACTATACTTTTACAATTATTATTAGTAGTACTGATAATCTAAGGTTATATTGATAGAAAAATAAACATTATTAAGTCCTCAACAGCATCTATCGACATTCACTTACACTCTTTCAGGTTATATAGTAAACACAAGTCACTATACTTTTGGAGATGGTGTTAACTGTGGTTATAATTAGATATTAAGCGAATTTAAGATGAGGTACGATTTAGGAGACCGGAACGATTATGACAACTTTCCCCTAAGCTCTAATTGAGTAACTACAAAAGTAGGATTGAGCCAGTCATATAGCAAACATTTATTGAACTTTGGTTCTAAAATATACTAACAAGTTAGCTTTATAACTTGGACTATGTGAATATTTTGAGAAACAATATAAAAGACTATTGTAGCAAAAATGTTTTGAAGTGCTCCATTAACAATAAACAACACTGTGGTTTCTAAGATCCATTTTCCTGGTCAAAAGTCCAATTTGTCCAGTTTCAAATAAAGTACCAATATGTTTCTTATAAAGCAAAAATATAAAAATAATAGATTTTTCTATATGTTGTTCTTTTGTTACTTTCTTTCTGCATAAACTTGTATTGTAAATTGTAAGGGATTTCAATGTTTCAACTTTTGGCATTTCTATCTGCTTTTATATGAGATAAAGTGATATACATACTGTTTTCACACACGTGTACTAATTATCTCGTAAAAAACTTGTAATTATGATTACATTTTTGTAAATGTTAGATAAATCTACGTAGTTACGTTACTCAGTTGAGTTATCTTACTTTTAAAATTAGCAACAGAATATTTCATTTCACCAATAAAATTTTCTGAGTAAAAACCGCTCTTGACATTTTCACAACTCAAAACTTTGTCTTTGAGCTGTATGTTAACGAAAAAATATCTTCCCACTATTTGCATCTTTAAAAGTTTTTAATTTTTTAACAGTTGCATCGTTTTAAAAATAAAGATTTGGTACATTTATGAATCCAAAAACACAATAAAGTTGCTAAGGAGTTGTCAATAACAAATGCAGTACATCTTAATTTGGCTGAGAGATTTTCACAGGAAAATGTACGATAAAAAAATTAAAAAGAAAATTAGCCGATTCTACATTAACGTAGCAGAGCAGTAAGAAAAATTATTTTAATTTGCTTGTCATGCAAACATGAAACTAATACACAAACATTTTAAGAAATTTGTGCGGAAATGTCCTAGTTATATTTGAAAAAATATTCCTGGTTTTTGATACCGGCAACTATGTATAAAAGTGGTGTTACATAGCTAAGCCATGCTGGAAAATACAATATTACCAATTAGCTGCTAGTTCAATGACGAAACTTTTGAAATACTCGCCATAAATATTACAAAGATGACATTTAGTTTCATGCTAGAAAAACCATTCAGCAGGCCAATCTGTTCGATATTTTTTATAGAGGTACCGACAGATTTATTCGTTAAATTTACAAAGAATAGTTAATGATTGGTGTAATAAAATTTACTAGTGAGTTGAGAAAAGTACCGAAAATTCAAGAAACAGCAGGCAATCTAATAATTCGATGAATATTTAACGTTAAGTCAAAAAAAAAGATAGAAATTATAAATATTCCAATAAAAAAATATATGTATTCTTTAATATTATAAATTAAGGCACTTTCTATTTTATCGCAGGGCATAGTGTGGTAAGTATTCTAAAATTTCGCCGTTTTGGGATAAGGCAACATCATTAAATGTATATGTATGTCAGGATCAAAATATTTAAAGGAAGATCTATAGTTAAAAGAACTAGATGATATTGTTTTAGAAAATTAAATAAATAAACTACAGTAGAAATAAACAATGTCTTACTTCTGACTTATTGTAGCGAGATTAAAATAACATATTTACACCTGAGTATATAACATATAAGTATAAAATCAATTATAAAATTGACATATTTTCCTGGAATCCATTGTTCATTAATTTTAACCTCAAGGAAACCTGCGGTAGAGACCACTGCGCACCTTATTAAAGATATAATACGATAGATACGTAAAATAACTAACTCTATAATTTTATGGCCCAGAGATATTAATAACTGTACATTAAATATTTGGATTATGAAACAATAGCTAATTATTTTAAAATTTAATTTAATTTAAATAATAATAAAATACTCCAATCGAAATTAAAATCAAAGTTAGAGATTAGTTTCTATAAATATGAATGATATTAATTTGCTATATCGAAATATAACTTACTTCGCTGTATAATGTATGAAAAAGACGTCATATAATTTACTATTTTTGCCCACTCTGAAAATTAAAAACCTGTTACAACATCAATGCTTTATCTGACTCGCCCAGCTGCAAAAAAAACATTCGTTTCATTGAATGGAAAAGGTATTTAGAAAGTTTCAATACAATGCTCGAATTCACAAAGGTTGAAGTCGTAAAACCCTTTCGTGGAAGGGTTGACAATTTTATTAGTGGACATAGAAAGTTGAAGGTTACAGATTTCACACCATGGACCAGATTCTACAGAAGAAGTAGTTTTCTCAAAACTACCGAACAGGGTAGAGTCATTTAGTGTTAAATATATTAGTTTATTGTAGTGAAAACGTTAAATTTTTATTGCAGAATAATTTAGTTAAATTATAGTAACAAAACGATAAATAAAATTTGTAAGTACTTTCAAACACTAACTATATTATTGACAGAACCAATTTTTAGCTATTTCTATAAGGACCTACAATATTTACAAATTTTTATATATTACAATATGTCCTACTTGTCGACGCAATTTAAATTCATAACACTTAATCGATAAGTTTTGTACGTTTTTCCCCACATCAGAGCTTGGCAGCACTCTACACGCACATTTTATAATTAAATGTCTTTGAAAACGTTTATTAATCTACAAATTAATAAAATAGGATGATTAAAGGTTGTAATAAATTATATCGTAGCTCCTTTATTAATATTTAACGCTACAGAATTGTTTCATTCAAATAAAGTAAAAAACTTTTATTGCTGCACTTTGCGGCGTTACAGAGCGCTGTACTCGTAAAGTTTATAGGTAGCTATTCACATTTACATGCCGTTTAGCAGAGCCATCTTTACAACTTTATCGGTACTCGGTTCGGGAGTGTCATCCGCGCTAACCACCTATCGGGGATTACGGAAACTCCCGAAACCAATCAGTGCAAGCGAGCGCCAATAGATGGCAGTCGGTGAGGCGCTCAACCGCGAATCTTAAATCATATTTACGATCTGTAAATTTAATCATAAACATTAAAACATACTGAAAATCAGAAGGAAATTGTTAGTCAACAAATAAAGAATGAAGTCTGCCCGGAAAGAGGCAGGTATACCATGAATGAATCGACCCATAAAACACAACACGTATAAAATGTGGCGTTTATGCCACTTTAAACTTATTTTAACGATCGCTTTAATCTGGCCTTTATTATTACTATCATCTCATAAACAGTGGTTTGATTGTAGTGGCACGTGCCTAGAGTGACTCGTATTTTATTCGGCTATTCGGACGCACTTTTACAGTTTTAACTGCAGTAAAAGTCGTTTTAACGACCCTTTTATTGCAACTACCTACTACCCCGGTTTGACTTTACGACATATCTTGACTAAAACGCCTTGTACCCACTAAATCAATTGTTTACTTTTTAAAGCCTCTTTTGGATTGAGGGGCGCATTAATCAAGCCTACTTTATCGCAGTATCGCATAAATTTTGGGTCGTATAATATAAATTCACACGACACACTTGTCAGAAAGGCATTGATGGCGATAAGAAGTATGTTGCTTGTGGGACACAATGGGTGTTCTAGACTGGATGAAGTTTGGTTTCTAGATTGGGTGAAGAGCCGTTTCTTCGTTTTGACAGGTTTACGAGTTTAAAAGCAAAACCTTTTTTATGTGTCCCCTTATATTCATGTTTATCTAATACACTTTAAAGTCAGGTGTGAAGAATTAGAATGAATAGAAAAATTACTCCGTCCAAGAGAAGGGATTAATGAATGCACTCGTGAAACCAAGTCGTAAAAATGCGAGTTAAAACCTAAAGAATTGATAATGTGCAACAGTAGTCGCTAGGTATTTTGTCAAGACGTGTCGTAAAATCAACATTTAAAGCAGGGTTGTAGGTAGTGCAATAAAAGGGTCGTTAAAGCGATTTTATTGCAGTTAAAACTGTAATATAACTATTCCCTGGTGGTTGAAATAAAATGCCAGATAACTTGGGCACGCGCCCAAGACTTTAAGCAGTGTGTGGAAAGTGTGCGTTTTTTTGTGGTAAAAAAATTAAACTTTGAATAAATTCAATTCCTCTATTAGACAAATATCTACGGTACAATTTTGTTAAAATACTGCAATAAAAGTACCTATTACTACATATGCGTCGTTTGAAAATGCGCCCAATTTCTTTTTCAAAAGGGTTCATATCCCTTTTTTATTTCGAAAATACCGTCTATAAAGGGAACAATGATCATTCCTATGAAAACAAATTTATCCCGTAAACAAAACGGGGAATATCATCCTTTAGCAGCAATCTGCAACAAGATAAGATAATTTTGTTGCTTTGCATTATTCGGAAAATGTGTGGTTAAATGGGCTATTCTATATTGTCACGATAAGAATTGAATGCCCCGGAACGAGGGCGATATTTCACGGGAAAAACGTCATCTACGTAGAAGTTTTCGCGATTAGGAGTGGCGTGTTGTGCCGACAAAGCTCTCTCCGTTCTTTTCTACCCCTATGACCTACAGATGAGTGCGAGGAGAGGAGCAACGTAGAGATTGACGTAAAGTAATAGAGACAGTATAAGAGCGTATTTGATGGGGCAGTTTCAACCCTTGCGGTTACGCCAGCCTACTCATAAGAAAGGTAAACGCGCAGTTTCGGGTCTCTAAAATAGATGGTAGCACCAGTGTTACTATTATTTAGAACCTACTCATCTAAATTTTATGCTACCCCTAATGTACACTACAACTTTGCAAATTAAATATTAAAGGTCGGAATTATTGTTACTCCGGACGTTGATACGCCAATTTGTTGCTGTTGTTGTCTATGTTTATAAGTACCGTTTTTGGTAAAGTTGTTTCTCAAATAGTTGCAAATCTTTCTTTAAAAACTGTTGTGTTTGAAATACAACAGGCACGTATTATTATACAAACTCAAAGTAAATTTTGTTGTGTATAGAGAGATACATAAATTCTTGCTTATTAACAGTTAATAAGATTACCCAGAACGAATTTTAACCCAAACGAACATATATCTAAATTAAAACACAAAAAAGTAATTTGTGCAACGTAACTTGCCTAATAAGGGACGCATTTATTAACTAGTAAAGTTACCTACATAATAATAAATTATTTTCTTAATTTAAATTGGGAGGGGTATTAAATGGGGCTTACAAAATACGAACAATTCATAATATTATAGCCACCTAACCATTTTAACAAGGCATATGCCCGCAAGGTATCCAATTTGAAACTCAACTAAAATGGTTATGGCATCTTGAATACCCCGCGAAATGCTTGTGTAGTGCCATAAAGTTTAAAACAGATCTAGTTTTATAGCTATATCACTTTCCTTTTCACAGACATAAAAGTAATAGATTTACTACGGCAAGTCGTAACTTAATTCACACGGCGCTGTATTCAATGATTTCGGGGCCTAGTTACGACGTGACTTGTCGGGGACGTGAGTGTTTAGTGCTGCAGAAACGTGCACGAACACCAGGGAACGTAAGTCGAAACCAGTTTTCCAGCCAATAGCAGAGTCGTAATGGCCTCCGTACGCTTCGTTACGTTGCCGCCAGATAGCAGCTAAATAGCACATCATAAATTTTATTTCCTTCCCGCCCATTGCCCCTGGAAAGGCGGTTCTAGCTTTGTGACGTCATTTTATGGCTGCCCCTCCTATACTACAAAGCAACTTCGTTTTTATTTTCAAACAATTCAACTACTCCTTCACTACAGCACTTGTGATGCCAGAGTTAAATGTTTCATTCAATAATTTTAGTAATAAATGCCAATTGACGTTGCTTTGATGATCCTCGCAAAAATTCTCCTGCATGTTTTCATTGCCATTAATTTGGCTGAGAGCCCATAAATTTGTGAGATTGCATGTATCATGGTATGGGTGTATTTAAAATTAAAAGCAAAAATTAAAATGTATGTTGAACAGTACGCAGCCTGTTCTAGAATAAGTTTACGGGCGAAATGATTTATGGGCCTACGAGGTTATTAAATTTATTTTTATTGCTCTTCCGTGAATGTTGATATAAACAGAGATTCGTTACATTTGGCCATATCGCTGCTACTGTTTTTCAAACTGCATGTTAGAAGTAGATTTTCTTTCAGAATTGTTTATGTCCCTTATGCATATGTATCAGTCCCCATATTACGAGTTTTCGTTACATTTTATCCCATTGGTTGTCTATTTATTTGGGTACGGGTATGACATTGCACAATTGGCGGAGGCGCGCGGTGATTACTGGCCCAAAATCTATACCGTTTAATTTATACTTATCTAATAACGTAATTATTTACAAGTAAGTAACTTAAGGATAAACTATCAGCTACCGACTGAGAATAAAAATATTCTACATGTAACGTTAAACTATTCTTTCAAATTCAAATTTCCAGATTCTTTTATATTACTTGAAAAATACTTTATTGTGTATTCATTCATGCCCGTGGTATTCCATAACAAAAAGAAATTTATAGGAAATAAAACACGTTCATGTGTTTGCAGTTGGCACTTATATAACAACAGTTTAACTATTTTCCTACACGTAGACAAAATACACGTAGGCTATGTCCCACTGATTAAGCCATAACGCACGAGAAACCTTATATTTACGTACTATAATATTTTTTATTGTCTACTAAAGGCGTAAATTTCAAATAAACTGTAGAGCTCATATAATCCTATTAACGGCCCACAATTCGCTTAGCCCATATTGTTTTAACACTTTTACTTATACCTGACAATTCCATAACTGCGCGCCTTAGATTAGCCAGAAATTTACGACTAATTTCAGTCTTTTAAATGACAGGCTAACGTGTTTTGTCTAAATTAAAACATTGTAAAAAATTAACTGTTAATATTCATAGAAACAGGAATAACTTAAAAATCTCATATCACTGTAATTTAAAACCACATATACGACTGTGGGATTATAACTAATTTAAGGTGGAAGTGAACGGTGGAAAAATAAAAATACTATTAGATCAATAGTAGTTGAGAATGTATACACAAGTTATGAAGGAAAAGGAAGTGGAGTTTCGGGCGAAATTAATTTTTAATGCGGCTTAATTAATTAGCAGGTAATTAAAACTGTTTTATGGCGTTAATTACGATGGGTATAAAATATTCATTTAGCTATATTAGATTTAATTTTTTTCAACTTCCACTATTTTATATGTTTCAGATTGTAGATATTAAGTATGATTCAAAGGCAAATATTTTTAAGTTAAATGAGCACCATTTTGACAAGATAATTTTATAATTAAATCTACTCATAGAAACGTTACATTGCGCAATAATTTTCTTCCCTTCTTTTCCTCGCTATATTTAGCATAGTTTTTTATGAGCACTTACTAAAGAACAAGAGGCATATAAATAAGTTTAGTTTTATTTATAGCATAATAACTCATGAGACTGTAAATCTGTCGGAGCGAACAAGCCATTAATCAACATTGTTTCTATGATGTACATGTGTATTTGGTCATAAAACGCACTATTCTAAATACAACACAGGCTCTTTCTAAAGATCTCGCTAATATGCAATAAGGAAGTTAAATTTATATTTATTGCTTCATTGTATGAGGTTTACGAAGTATTCTATTCTGCTTGAAGTTATTTCTCGAGTTGTTTTGCGAAGTTAAAGGGAATTACCGCCCTCAGAACCGCGCACACGGCAATTGTTAGGCAATAACGCACGTTTCGATTGCAGGTTGTTTGCAGAAGTGACCACTTTCCGCTAACACATTAATTTTACTTATGTTCATATTATACGGAGGTACATTCACATAGCCATAACTTGACCACAAATTAAACTGAAGTGTAGGTTCCTTGTTTTTTCTTGAGACCATCATAAAATAAATCAAGTAAAGAACATTTTTAAGAATTAAAGCATTGTTCAAAAATAAAAACTTACCGTGCTTATTAGCCGATCGCAACCAACCCTGCAACAAAGAAAAGATAGCTTTAACAAATTGTATTAAAAACTAAAATTTGAATAAATTCTATTAGCAGACTGGAATACAAACAGAATGGGGCTGAATTGTTGCACTGCATCGATTGAGGAATTTAGAAAGCGTGCAGTCCTTCGTTTCTAGGGGCGAAATAAACCAGAATTGTCTCTCAATAAAATAAAGGAATAAAGCTACAAAAAACTTTCACCCCTTTCAGCAGGTAGCACAGTCGGTGATTCTGCGAGCCCATAAAAAAGAGAAATCTCGCTTCATGCTTTGCAATAAATTAGCTAAACTATTCAATTGATTTCTAAAGGATTGTCCTACTATTGTTAACTGCACAAACAAAGATTTTCCGCCCTTTAACATGAAAAGTTAACGGATTCGACATTTAAAGGGTTTAGTGAGGCAAAAGTACAGCGGGCAAAATTTAGAAAACTATTGCAGAAGGGTTAGTTGAATTAAAAAATAAAATATGGTACTGGAATTCTGAATGGTTTGGACACGTCTCATCAACAAAAGAAAAGCCGTTTATTCTCACAGACTACTCTTAAATTAAAACAAACAGGAAAAAGTCCAACCAGTTTAGAATTGCTTAATACATACACAAATACTATACAGTTCCCGAGATAACCTAATATATTACCAAGGCACTATTTTCGTTACCAAAATGTGACAGCCAAACTAGTCTCTACACTATTCTATACGCAAGTCGAGTGGGCCCCCTAATTATATGAAGGTGTCAGTTCTCTCATAAATTTTTAGTTCAGATAAGGTACAGAGGAGACATTATCTAAACGAGCCTATAGTTGATTGTGATATTATTGTAACACTTGAACGCATTCTCAAATGTTATTAACACGAGATTGTTTCTTGTTAGTCCAGAATTTAAGAGCTTCGGGAAATTGATGGCAAGATCTGGATATAAAGTAAAAGAGAGAAACGAATATATATAAAGAACGAATTTTATTGTAGTCACTTCCAGATTTTCCAGGAGATGTGATTGCATTAACAAAAGTTGATGGACTTTACAAGTTTATAATGGTTTTCGTTTTGCTACATTTACAATTATCTGGCTATGATTAAGCGAATAAGTGTTGCTCATCACACGTGCAGCACTAATTTTCAGGTTTAGATCGAGATTTTTTTTAAACAGGTAGATATGTAAATTAAGGTGCAACCTTGCAGTTAATAGCAAAAAAAAAACATAATTTCAAAAGAAAAATCGTATGTAAAATGATTTAATACATAGTATGTGTAATGATATTACATTGATTAATTTATGGTTTTCAAGAAAAAAAAAGGAATATTTCTTCATAAAGTGCAGCTATGTAACTGAACGCAAAATAGAAATGCCATCATAATTAAATTTATGATTGTAAAGAGATCGTTCTTTTCCTTTATTTGATGTAATAAATTCTTATTTTCATATTCCCAGCTCGCTAAGGCTCGGATTGCCCCCTTTGCAACAGGGAGTCACAAATTACGATATTCCTGTCAAACACATTCTTGCCACCCAAAAAAGTCCTTCATCTTTTGTTACGGTTTCTGACGTCCGTAGCAAATAATTTCGCGTTGAAAAAATTTATGGCCTTCGATATTGTATCTATCTCTTCATCCGGCAATTCACGAATGATAGGAATCTGTCTCCTTCCCCTTTGGCCCCTTGAGATGCAGTAGTTATAATTCTCATCCATGAAAATAAAACGTTTTTGTACGAGTTGTTACAGTAGCACAATTGGCGGAGGCGCACCGTTAAATCCTAGTATACATTATAGTGATTTAGAACTGTTCAAAATCAAACATTTATATGAAACGAGACTAAATCTTGTAAACGTAATTGACATAGGTAATGTTTATGTGACTATTTAAGAATATTCTCGAACCATCTAAAGTTTTTTTTAACTTATTAGCACACAAAAGAGTGATACAATGAACACCTTCGAACTTGAAATGACCCTGTAGAATCTGTCATAAGGATCATAAAGAAGTGTCTTATAATGCCATTCCTAAGCTCTTTTCTCTCGTTATATTATAAATATTCCTATTTTCTATCAGACGCCACGGAGAGCTTCTAATTTCATGGTCCAACACCGGCATCCTTCTTTACCCCTCTTTTCCAATTTTCGAACCCCTGTATCTAATTACGGTATTTCTCTCAGAAACTGAAGCGATCCCAGCAGGCTTGGTCGACGAATGCCTGCGTTGTCGGCGTCTCTTTCTACTCATTGTGATGCAGTTGTTCCGTAGGTCGGAGCCTACCTTTAGTTTTTGCTTTAATTAGAGAATTCAGAGTTAATACACGTTATCTGACATTGCAACGTTAGTTCCACCCACCTTAGAAGCTAGAAGAATATTTTACTGAAACGGCCACACACACATTGTATGTGTGAGTGTTATTTTTTGCCCGTGTGGGGGATGGAAACTTGACGATTGTTTCGCTCGAGTCATGGTGTTCCTCTAATTAACTTTATTCGTACCTTCGAATATATATTGCAGACAAGAAGGCAAAGAACGATGAGTTCTTAGACTAATGTACAGGAAAAAGTGAAGCATCAATTTAGGCGCATCTTATTTGAGTTTTTTTCTTTACATTTGTCTCCCTTGCAGTATAACTATATTTGCATAACAAGATACATATGATATTATTTTTCACGTTATATTGTATATTTCCCTCTATGCCTATATTCCAAATACGTGAATATGTAGGTACATATACTTATAATGTGTAAAAGACCGTATGTAAATAATATAAAAAATTGATGCTAGTGATATACGATGTACTTACAATGAACATCAAAACAATCACGATAAAATTTTAAGGCTGTCTAAAGCCCATAAAAGAGTGAAAAACGTTGAGTGTAAATGCGGTTTAAAGAAACAAAATCACGATCAATACTACCCAATGGTTTTAGGGACATCTTCTTTATCTTCAAAAGTGCGTCGTTAGAATAAAGTTAATGAAAATATGTAAATAGATGTCTTCGTTTACATTGCTGTGAACACAGGCAAAGATATTCGTGATGCAACTGAAGAAATGCATTTCTGGTTTTCTGGTTTTCAGCTACATTCCCCGCGTAAAGAAATAAATTTACCAAGTTTATTAATAATAGTAAATTCTTATCACTAAGCATCTAAATACTTTTCCTCTTATAAAATCAGTGTTGTTTGTAATGATAATTGTATCTACGCTGGGATGTGCGGCACTAAATATAAAAGTAATTTAAGTAATGTGTAAAAAAAGGCGAGTCAGCTTAACAAACGCGTTTATTGGGCCGCCTATGTTTCACTTGCATGTTTAAAGCAACTAAAGTCATACATGAGCATGTTAATAATAACTATATTGCCATGCCAAATAGTATAATGATTGTTAGTCGACATGAGAACAAGCAATCCGAAATATAAAAGGCAAATTGGTTTCAGATTTCTTACATTTCTCTTGCTTATACACTTATTGCTTTTATAAATAGGATGATGAGGTGGTGACGTCGAAAATTGCGTTCTTCTTCGGTGAGTTTATTAAAAATTGGTTATTAAACTGTTTGCAACGGCGCCGTTATGTAAGTAAACAAATAAAAATGTCTACGTGCAGAAAAGTATATAAAGGTGTCCGCAGCAATACAAGCCACGACCGTCCTGAGTACAATATCACAGTGATTACTTCGGCTCGTGCTGAAGGCACTAAACTGCCATTTTCTCTGCTGGGAGCGCAAAAAGAGACTTTTAGAGGCACCTAAGTATAAACACCGGACGAAAATTTCACCTTTATAAAAATATATGTGCCACTGTTCAAAATCACCATGCATAAAGGAACGATTCGAACAATAACAAGTTCAATAACCAATAAAAATATGGCCGCACAATTTTTTATCGTTTTATTATTTGTTCTGAAGAAAACTAAGAAAAATTGAAATTTTCAATCGAAAGTGTATGCATAAGTTTCACTGTTTAATCTAGTTATCTATGCGCAAGTGCCCCATTGAAATTTTATTTAATAGTCGTGAATGTCTTTATTTATTGATTATATATTTTAATCAGCCTTATGGCATTATAATAACTAAAAGCACCCATTTACATAAATTATACTTCAACACATATTCGCGTTTTTTTTTTCATTTATATAACGAGTTATTTATTTATTCATTTTAGTGTGAGTACTAAATTTCAAACTCAGACGAATATTTTACAAAGATGGTGGTTCCTCTATTCGAAGAAAACTTGTTTTGGAATTCTTTATTGGTGGTTTATTTACAAGTTATAAATTTTTAACGGTGGTAAAAATTAGCCACAATCAATTGTGTTGAATGGAAGAAGTAATTTCGTAAATTAAAAATATATTACCTGGAAAAATACATCAATAAAAATATACATATAAGCTTTGTATAAAATGATTACACGTACACGGAGTATTCTTCGGCATTCCGGTACATAAAGGAGGGGAACACCTGAAATAGAAGCAGCGAGCTTAAAGGCCGGAGCTTTACATCAGGGAAAATTTCATCAATACTTGCACAGGCGGAAAGCGTACGCAGTTCTATCTTTACTACGTTTTTCACGACGCCCTCCTGTTAGAACACATTCCTTTTAGTATTACTTACAGTAAACCGTAAGATATTTGTTGCTACAAATATAAAGTATACGCTACGTAATAGATGAAAAAAATATAATGCCGTACTTCCCGACGCATATTTCTTTATTACATGGAAACTCGTTGCTTTTACTGTGAATTCTCATTTAATATTTAGTACACTATCAATGGTTAGGTTCTTGCTGCGAAATGGCTCCATTATGTTAGCTCCGCGAGGCAAAAGTACTTTTATGCTTTTGGTGAAAAGGAAAAATTTATTGTTTTGTTCATGAGCCTGATAAAACAACTTGAGTTTTACATTACTTAAACAAATATTTATCAGTATTTATCCTGCAGTACAAATAAATAGAAAAAATTATAATATGCGTGAACTGATAAACTTGAATTGATAAAAAAGACGTGTTCTGAACAGTTTTTTATTCTTATATTCTTTAATTTCATAAACCATGATGAATCAAGCACTGCCGACAAAAGTCAGCAATACTACAATAATTGTTGCGATAAAGTAGAATTGTGTATCCAACATGGGGACGTAAATTTGCATTTATTTACAAGAAAGTTCTCGGCGGCATAGAAGGAAAATAAAATAGTTATACATGTGCAACCTTCACAAAAATATTTTCACCCGTGCAACGTAATAACATTAGTTTTGAATTAGCTAATCCTAATAATAACAGCCTAACATATTCAGCAATAAACGTCAAGAATCTTATAGGTAATTGTCGGATAAATTCATAACCAGGCATGATCCCCAACAATAATAATAATCCTATCAGTATTCGGATCGCAAGTTAACATCACCAATTCGAATAACGCAACATTTCACTAATAAAAATGCAATCGTCAACCTTATAAACATAACAGCGGAGGCAAGGCAGAGAGAAACTGTAGTAGCACATAGCGGTTATTGAATTGATCAATTTAGTCCCAGCATGGTCTATTTATCCGCTGTGCGGAGCCTAAACGCGGCTCAGCGTATCCCAGTGCTGATCGAGACACGATCTGATCTGTACGACCCATCTAGCTCAGTAAAAGGGCCTTATTATGTAGTAAAGGGAGAGAAAGCCAGAAAAATATGTGTTTGATGCCGCAAACATATTGTTATGTTTCTCTTTTCATTACCCATTCAAAAAATTCTCCGAGAGAGCGAAGCGGCGCAGCACTAGTGTGGAACGTTCCCCGTGTATTGCTATGGCAACATTTACCTTTTCCACAACACTTGCTCCGCTATTTATTCTCTGAATTAAATTTTATATTTACGGGAGAACGCTACCGCAAGTTTGCACACTTATGCCCCAATTTTTTTAATGGAACGATTCAGCATTTTCGAAATGTGCACGTATAAAGATAATTTTGCTCTAAAGCACAAAACTCTCCAAGAGCTGGAAGAAACCGACCCACGTATCCCAGGAAAAAAAATTTATCACAAAGATAAAATTTCTTCAGAATTAGAAAAAAATCTACAAAATCAAAAATCCGCAGCTTAGAGGCATAAAAATACAGCAATAATTTGTATCAACAGTTAAAATGCAAATAAATTGACTACTAAGCGGGTTTTAATTACGAATTTCCTACTTTTAATACTTTTTAATTTTAGAGCGATAAAATCTTTAGTTTCACCTACCTACGTATACCTTAATAACAATTAACATACGTATATAATATCCATAAAAAATATGCATGCTCTTCCAAAAATGGAATACAATCGGTACTATAAAACTATTATTTAGTTAAATTAATTCATAATAATTAAAATAATATTCACGCAGATAATCACATTCATTTAAATTTAATTTTATGTTATGTATGCCCCTTCGAGATCAATCTAGAAAAGTGATAACTACTAAATTTCGCCAGGTTCTTCCATAAAAATTAACATATCAACTATCTTTTAATGTTATGCACATAATCGCAAATGCATAGGCTAGAAAAACAACAGTATAAAAAATATAAATATGCGCCATACAGTGAAGTTTTTCTTGCCTTCTGATTTTTCTACATGCACAATATTCTTCTTAACGCAGTAACTAAAACCCCTTACAAAATATTACAAAGCCATAACATAAAAACATTGCCGAGAAGATGATAATTCAGCTCGTAAAGCGTCTCGGTCTGGCCGAAGGCATTATACAGCAATGAGAGGTCACATAGAGTTAGTTCACTAGTTCCATTGTGCAGAACATTACCATCCAGACGCAGTAACTTACATTGGAGCAAATACAATATATTACAGAGTTAATAGCTGCAAAACAAAAATTTCACTCTAGTCTGCTAACCGCCACGAAACTATATACATAACTTTTCAGAAAAGCCCTACAACTATTTTTACTTCTTTTATCCCCGCAATGCTGCGCTTTACATTTCATTCTCTGGCAAGCTCTTGGCATTACATAATTGAGTCAGAAGCTGGAAAATTACGCTTTCATCAGAAAATTCAACAATAAACCCAATTGAAAAAACTTTTCTCCAAGCTCTATTCTTGCAATTGGCGGAGGCGCACCGTTCAATTCATTACAATAATATAGATATGTAGCTATAATAGCTAATAATGAATCATTCATTAATTACCTTGGTATAAAATTAAAAACCACAATATATCTAGAGCACAAAAATAAAACAAACTCTCCGTGTTTGGAGTGACAACAAAAACGTTTTATCGCATCTATAAAAACAGTGAGCACACAGTTCTCATTCATAAAGTACATTGATAAAAGTGCGGCTATTATAGTATTAATTTATTGGTGATTACACACTATCTTAATAGGATTGACATGTTGCAATCTTTAATGTCCACTCTCATCGTTCATTACACGGTTCATTGAAATATTGAAATTAACGGCAAAATTAATTCAAAACAACACATTTCATCCACTCCTAGTAGTAGAATACCGTGGAATAATATAAAATATTACTCTAATTTTATATAGGTACAAAATCTGTACATATAAATAGCGCAGTTTTCAGTGTGGAAACACTCTATAAGATGTAGTTAATCTGGACAATTAATCGTTCGAAACGGTCTACTGAAACAATTTTCCAGGCTCTATACTCATTATAAATTAGGTACTATACCACATCAATTGACTGCAACAATGAAACTTTATAAAAAATAAAATTTCTTACTCTTTGCACGCGAAGAAAACAACATAACTTCCAAAGAAATATTTATTCAGTTCAGACAATCTGTACATTACATATTATATAAGGTTACACAGTAATATAAGAAACATGGCATCAAAGCAAAAGGAGGTAGCAACCATATTTTTCATAATACAGTCGACTTATTTTTCTTTATTCTTATTTATAATACATACATGTATAATTCGGCTTGAGAGCATGTCCGACGTAAAAATCGACACATTTGAAATTATGAAACAAATACACTTATGCTACCTTACAACAATAATTACATTATTAACAATGTTAGTTTTTTCACACCCATTCGAACTCTCTCTCTCGAATAAAAATTTTTCTCGCGTTAACTTAAAAAAAGTGATATGAAGTAATATACAACTGCCAAATTTTATTAAAACCTAGTTAATATTTAAATTTTAATCCGAAAAAGCATAGATACAAAGTATTTGAACATCGCTTTAGTTTACATTGATTCATGTTTTTAGAAATTCCCGCACAAACTTAACAAAAAATTGTACTTTAAATGTATGCTCTGTACTACTGTTCCTCAAGAACTGCAGTCCTGCAATTGCACTCTTTTACTTAGATAGATAGTAACTTATTATTATTTCACAGAGAAAAAATTCAACAGCGTAACGTAACTAATTTTATAACATATTTAACAACATAAGTCGTATTCATCAGTAGTATTGCACATTTTCAAAAAATTAATAAAGATATTCTTTTTGGTGAATGGAGTTTGAAATAGTTTACATGGAAAATGTATTATAAATTTGTTAAATACGTAGATCTTAAATTTGATTTTTTATGTGGTTTAAATTAAATATTTTCCATCGATAGTATGTACATTAAGAAAACAGTTTCATAACTCCATTTTTTTAGTTCTAATAATAATTTTATACAGTTTTTGTATTTTACCTGAATGTAAAATATTTTATTAAAATCAATGTAAACTAAAATATTGGATCAAGACAGCGTATACACAGGCCAGAGCGGAAAAGCTAGGTTTCGACTGGGTCGCAGGGATTCTCTATCACAGGCTAAAGAGAGCTACAATGTTACAACATGTCAGAAAAAGCATTCACGCAACGGGCGGAGGCAAAGGTAATTAAACCTTTGCGTTTTTTAATGTAAATTTCATGATAAGTAAGCTGGGTTGCCAAGTTTCACAAGTTTATAAAATATGTATTCCAACAGAATCGTTATGACAGGACGTTAAATATTTGTAAATAATGAAACTTCTATTCTATTTTGTTAAAAAGTCAAAATTAAAATTATTTATAGACAATGTCAAAAATAAATACTTTTAATCTATTACTAAATGGTATTGACTTTATTACTTAGTTTTAAAGAATTTGTAAAGAAACCCAAAAGGATTATTTCCGCCCCATGGTTACTTAGAAGCATTACACAAGACAGAAACACAATTATAAAATTAGAAATAAAACTATTGTGAAACGTTTAAACTTCCTTAAGGACTTGTTTTGCAATAAATAACTATTATGGCAAGTAAATGGGGAAGGATACTTGTACTATATATAATATACTGGTATGTACTACTAAAAAGACTATTCACTATTAAGCTTTCATAGCTTCTTCTGCTTCATAAAGCTTCTTTTATAATAATATCAGTCAAGGTTTGCTCGATTACACAGGGTCTCTAAAACTAACTCTATCGGCTATAGCTAGAGGTAATAGTATATTTACAAAGTTAGCTGCTCTGTACAATACTTGTTCAACATCGACAAATGTTGACTTTTAAAATAATTTCCGTAGATTAGTTT
Organism: Quadriops clusia; assembly: GCA_033557875.1. Taxonomy (NCBI): domain Eukaryota; kingdom Metazoa; phylum Arthropoda; class Insecta; order Coleoptera; family Hydrophilidae; genus Quadriops; species Quadriops clusia. The sequence goes on from JAWQRP010000256.1 coordinate 19,173, forward strand.
TTACAATTTATTGAAATAACTAGAGTGAAGTTTTACTTACAAACGTTTGTTAATATATTCGTCGAAAAAGAATTAAACTTTAATTTAAAAATTGCAGAAAGGTAAAAAATTGAATGGTGAACGTAAAAAGAGAATATAAAAATAGTTTTACTACATCAGCTATTGCTTATCGGACAAACATCACTGCTACATTGAAAATGAATATAGAAACATTTAAATAAATAATACTATGAATGCAAGATATTTAAAGTAGGATCAGTTTGTTCTGCCTCCCATTTTATAAGTTGCCCTGCCCAAAGTAAAACCTGTCTTAAAAAGAAATTGAGGAAAGGAAGTGAGATCAACCGGTTTATATGTAGTACTCAAAGAATCTTGTATTCACCTAGTTCGGGCAGAGAAATTGTAAACTCTTCAAAGAATACCTTTTGAAAATCTGCTTTTTGTTACGATTATATGGGTTATTGTTTATATATTTTTATTTATATATTCTTTAATAAGTCCACCTTTCAAGAGATGTAGATACAACTATGAACTTCAACAATTAAATAATTAATGAGAAATTTACAGCGTATACAAATCTTAAATCCTTGTAATAGAAACACCTAAAAAGAAACAAGAGGATCTTTTATAATTATTCTTATTTATGTGATTCTTCTTTTTATTCTTCATAAAATATTGTACAATGTTACGTATCTAATTTTAGGTTTTAGGCAAAAACTCACACTCACTTTTACTATGTCTACACAGGACAACATCAAATCTATAAGACTTTTTATTTCATTATGTTACACGAAAACGACGGTACAACGATAGCTATGAAATAGAAGAAAGAATGTTATGTGTATTATACTTTTTTTTGTTTATACTAACAAGTTAATTTTGTATTTTTAACTACTAAAATATTTAAGTTTAGGTTTTTTACTACCCTGACACCAAATTACGTATAATGTACTAGAGTAAGATACTCGGCCGTTTTTTCATTATTATTACTTTATTATTTTAGTCGCAAACTGAGTGAAATTTAATTCCATAACATGTATGTCTTGGTTTATTCCGCAAATTGTTAAGTATCAAATTATTTTTGAAATTCTCAAACTAAATTAACTGTTGTGATAATGTGGAACTTTATTAACTTAATTGACATTCGGTAAAAACAAGCTTGGCACAAGGTATTTTATGAAAGTACTATTAAATAGCAACAAATAACAAATAAAATTAACTAAAACGGCGTTCAACAAATAAATAAAAACCGATTTTTCAATATAACAAATAAGCAGTTTCGTTTTTAATTTAATAATTAATCAATAAAATATAAATTATATGTATAAAAATTAGAAAAACTGCCCTATTATACTTTATATGGAATTTATATATGAATATAAATTTTGCTTATATAAACTTAAAAAAATCACAATAGTTCACTGGTTACGCGCCAAATGAAAAATTCCTATAACATAAAAAAGTTGTTTAAGTAATTCTCAACTTGAACACATAATTATATACAATACAACGAATAAAATACGTCAACAGAAATAATATACTTAACGATGTAGTATATAATATAAAAAACAAAATAATAAAATAAAATTGAATTCTATCATAATATTAAAGCTGTCCTTGCAACGCGTGGAATCACCTGTTGATTCACTATATTTTTTGAAAACTAAAAAATTATCTTCTGTAGGTACCTTAAGTATCTGTTTTCACTTCTTTAATTTTGAATTAAATGCAGCACTAAAGTTTTGAGTTCGTGATTTCTACTTCACTTTCTTCTCGTTAAGTCACTTCCTTTTAAGTTTTTTCTAATGTACACAATTTTTTATTTTATTTTCTTATCAACTAATTGAGATTTGTCAGTCACAGGGCTCGCGGGAACGTGGGAAAAATAAATTATTTATGTGGGAACTTTAGACACCGCTTTCAGAAGGTCTGAACTACCCGATTTGTCCAAACTCATCTTCATGGGGTCGTGGTGATGCTGGTGAATGGACGAATGCGTTTGTTGATCCATTTTCGCCTGTTTCTCCTGCTGTTGCTGCTTCTGCCTTTCCTGCTCCTCGCGTTCTCTTCGCGCTTGCTCGTTGATTTCTTTCACAGCCCTCAATTCTTTTTTTAGCTTCATTCGTCTATTTTGGAACCAGATTTTTATTTGGCGCTCCGTTAGGCACAAGGCGTGTGCTATTTCTATGCGTCGCCGTCTGGTCAAATAGTGATTGAAGTGAAACTCTTTTTCCAGCTCCAGCGTTTGGAATCTCGTGTAAGTTTGTCGGCCTCTTCTTCTTGGGCAACCGTTAGGACCTGCAACAAAAAGGAGGAAAATAGTTAGAATTTATATTGTTAAAAGGATGGTTGTTAGATATTTGGCCGAGAAACTGGAATCAAGTTTTTCCTGGGTAAACCAAATTACAGTTTCATCTGTGAGTTGTATTTGCATTTGTCGGCATGCTGGTTACATCTTAAGGGTTAATTTACAAAATAAACAAAGCTACAACTACGCGCTCTAAATCCGTTATAACAACCCTGTTACAAAGTAAATATAAAACGTAAAAGTGCATTTTATAACCGTACAGTAATAAAATTTCTCGGAGGGCAAAACTTTCCCTCTTTGCCGAGTTATCTAAGTAAGCAAGGGAACCAAAACCTTTTTTTATATGTCTACTTTTAAAAACTACCCTTTTCTCTCTAAAGACAGTTTAACTTTCTCCGGGAAAGAGAAAAGGGTTCGATACCGTGCTAGGCATTCCATCAGATCTGTGTTTTACAGTTGACGTTGGCACGGCCGTAAAATATAACCGTTACGACTAAAGTCCTGTTTATTTCGTAAGAAAAAAAGCAATAAAACATCTAGTGGGTCGACTGTGGAAGCACTAGATTGGAATGGCTTGAATTGTGATCGTATATTTAGAATTGACTACTGAAAGACGCTATATTTTTATGTGCTAGAATTTTTTTCTTGTTAGAATTTGATTAATTTCGGGATTCAGTTCGAGGGTTTTTATTCCAGACTTGTGTGCGCATTGAAGATTTGCCAACTGTTTTCTTGGTTTTCAAATTTCGTTATGATAAGGGATTTAAATGTTTCTTTTCGAATGGTATAGCTATATGGAATAAATTATGCATTTGTTGGGCATTATTTTTAATATGTTTACTAATATTTTGTTTAACTAGTAACGTATATAGCTATCATAATTTGGAGACAAATTTATGGAAGGTTCTATATGGTTTTAACGATATGACGGTCAAATTATTAACTAGTTCTGAAAGCATAACGCTATATAATTCGGGCCAGTCTAATACCACTACCCTTGTAAGTGTTCCGTTTATAACACTGTAATTCTCGCAAACTTAATGATCTAAATATGTAGAAAATAAATGAGTTTATTTAATGTAAGGAATTCCATTTTAGTTTTTTTTAAGTTTGTGTGCACCTATTCTTTTTAATTTATAATATACAATTGTATTCTGAATGTGGCGCAAAGCAGGGTGGAGTCCTGCTTGGCAAGAAGACTAGAAGACTGCCCATCTTGGTAATTTTAATGAGATAATGGCGGCATCTGGCGAATAAATAATTATATGCAAATCGTATAGAAGAACGCAGACTGCGACTGGGGATATGTGAAGGGGTTATGCTACGCACGTATTTCTCCCTTTTCCTTCTTCACCGTCCCCAGGTCCGAAGCGCAGCCGGTGCACAAATCGTGACTCACTAGATATTACTTTCCGTTCTGAATTGGGCTTCCTTGAAACGTTTTCCACGTACCGCCGCAATTTATACTTTGTCGGGGCCTAGTGCATGCCGAAATAAATCAATCTTTCGCCTTGTAACCACACACCTATAGGTTCATTTTTCATAGCGCACCGGCAAGCTCCGACAAGGAGTTCTTACTTTGTGAGAAAAAGAATTGCATGTGTTTATTGCAGGATACTTTCGGATTTAAAAATATCGTTTTGGTAGAATTCTTGAGTAATTATCATACTACTTGGTTATATACTGAAAAAATGGAATTTAGAAGGAATGCGAACAACAAGTAACGAACATCATCGCCTGTAAAAATGATATCAACTAAAGGGCTGTTGAGGCTGTCGCAAGCGAAGGTACAGCAAACGAAGTAATGAATGACCATAATTTGCGACTGCGCATCATATAGAACACTGTATTACGTATCATATTTTGCTTTGTTTTAAATGGCTTTAGATTAATTTTAGGCGCCAATCGCTTGCTCCGAACTCTTATGTGAATTGTAAGCAAGCGATTGTCTCCCTACGCGCTCCTCCTAAATTTACAGTTTAATATTAAACTTTATTGTTTTTTGACCTTTTCTTTTTAATTATTAAATATTTGTGTTAATGGGTATAATAAGGTCTTAAAAAATTATATTTTTATATTTATATTTTTATTAAGAAGTTATATTTTATAACGAAACGTTGAGATAAAAATACAAACATAATTTTTTTAGATTTATTATACCCATTAACACAAATATTTAATAATTTACAGTTTAATTTCGGTCATCCTGTATAACTAGATCTGTTTTTATAAAAACAGGAAATTTAGGATCAAATATGAAAAGAATAGAAAACTAAGGGGAATTTCTGTATGAAGTCTCAATACAAATTTCCAACATTTTCACAATAAATTATATAAATTGGATCGTACAGTAAGATAAATTATTAGGAAAGTTGTATGTAACAATCAGACCTCTGTTAATTAACTCAACACGTCATCTCATCTGTCTCATTTCTAACGCTTATTCCAATACCAATAGATTCGTAATTCTGACACCACAATATATTTTTCTCGGTGCTCTGTACGGAAACGATCAATATTGAATAGACTCGAATATTAATTGACGCCTTCAGGTTTATTTTATTTATTCTCTCTATAAAACTGAAGTCCCACCTGCGTTGTAATTTGAGCTTTGTAAGCATGGGAATAAAACTTCTAAGATATTTGGATATACAGGATGTCCCTAAATTTTCTTGTTTATTAAGTGTCTGTGACGCATTGTAGAATCCTCTTGTTGCGCACAAATTGCTTGTTAATAGATTAAGTTTAAAATTTAGTTTCACCAACACATTACTAAAATAGCCATGCATGAATAATTATGAGAAACAACAAACTCTGCGCAATTTGACTGCGACCATCTACATCCCAAGATAACCAATTAATCAGAGCACACAATAAGAAAATTCCACCGGGTTCTAACACAAAGTGTCAGATAGTGACTATCAGGTTATTAATGTCTTCTTATGCCTGTCGCTATGCACATTGCAGATAAGATACGTGCCCCAGACACGGTACAATGGAATCCGACATGGCCAGGGAAGCAATATGGCGGCACAGTAACCATGGCAACAAGCCCTTCACCGCAGGGTAGCACCCCTCTGCTACATGCTGCCATAAATCACTAACAGACCTCGCCGAGTACAACTTCAGGATCGGAGCGGAATGATTTATGCCCTTTCCAGCTCGAAGAGCGGAGTAATTCTGGATTCCTCTAATTAAAATAGAAACGGCCCCTCGCTAATCATCGGAATACACGAAACAGCGGGCTTGCCTGCCGAGGCCTTCATATCTCCACACGAGCACCGAGTCTCCCACAATTGATAAATGGCAACAGAACGAGGACTGGGGGTGGCTTTAATTTAAATATAATCTGCAAAAGATCAAGACTGGAGAGTGCAACCCTCCTGAAAAACTGCACATTTAATCGGTTAGCAAAGGATGGAGGTTAGTGGCAGCATACTGAATTCGAATTTCAATCAAGGCTACATTAAAATTTACCGTAGGTACGTTCACAAAAACTAAAAACGTAATCTCCATTTAAATTCAGAATTTACGTAAAACTAAAAACGTTTAACAGCAGTAATTGCTCCAATGTCCATCGAATGAAACTGCTTATTAAGCAATTGAGAAAGTCAAAGTAAATAATACAGAAGAGCGTAATAATGCCCAAAGTTTTGTCCAAATCTCCCCCTAAATTAGGCGCGAGCTGGAGTATCGCCCCCAAAGTGCGGCATCGATTCCCTTTAACGGCAAAGGAGCGTCACCATCGAGGAGTCTCCTCCAAATCTAATATTAGTACGCCACATTAAATATCTCACGACTCGCCTCTGAGAAAAAGCCGGCCAATTTAACAAATCACTTGATGACTGTTAGAAGATTAGGAATTGCCTGTAAAATGGATGTCGTGGTGCCATTTGCCATCATCATTTCGGCTACAACTGCCAGCAGGCAAAAGTTATGGGCGAGGCAGAATGCGTAAGTTATGCCTGTAAACAGACACTTTACATAACGAGATGCTAACCCCAACTGCGCCGGGGAGGCCGCCAGGGACTGGTCGGCCCAAATCAAGAAATATATTCCATTCCGCTAGGGCGCACGTATGATGTTCCTCCTCCTGCGTTTGTGGTTTCCGCAACACAACGAAGGATTTATGGTTTTTTATATTGCCTTCCTTAATTAACCTCATTTATTTCCTTTGAGAGCGAGAGAGAACCGCGCAAGTCATTAGACAGCAGGTGCCTCACATCCTGGAATATTTATTACGAATTTTGATAACATGGAAATTGGGAAGACCTATGTAAGAGTAGCAAACATAAACGCTTTATGGTGCACCATTGATACACATACACACAACTAAGCACGTGCTGTCTCCCATAGGGAACAATAACCTCCCCAACCCAAAGACTGAAAACTGAGCTAATTAGAGATTAGATGCAATTTAGACACTAAAAATACGCACTGAAATTAAAATACTTACAATACAAGGTCAAAAAATCCCAAACACTCTAATAAAAAATTCCCAACCTTTAATTAAATTAGTTAATCTCCTCGAACAAGCGTAAAATCTCAGATGGACTACTACAAACACTTCGTAAACAGGCAAAAATTAGACCAACATCTTCAATTAAACCAACAATGGGAAGATAACGCCGGATTAATTGCACTTAACAGGTTCCTAAAATACGAAACCACATGTTAATAAGGCCTCATACGAGCATTATCACGATTTTTCCTAGCAATAACTCCCCACAGATCTGATTACTTTGAAGGTACAAAAATTAGCATAGCCAGGATGACTATCGGACGCATAATGTGTAGTAAATCAACGAAATTCGGAAAATTTTCGCTTCAGACGGCGCGGTGCGTTCTCATGTTTCCCATGCTAATGCGTTGTTACGCCAGGTCGTAAATTCTAGAGAAATTTCCGTAGCAGTATAATTTTATCTAGGAGCACCATAAATTATTCCTGTTACTTTTATTCGCCTTTTAAATCTAACATCAGCGTTACTTTCGCTCAAAGTTTTTTTAGGTTATCAAGGCTTGCGGCTTGCAAAAGAACTGTAAATCAAAAACTTTGATTTATGGAGGAGCGTCACATAAAACCAAAGCCCTCGTATTAGCATTATAATACCGCATCTTGATGTTACTGCCAAAATTATATGTCGTAAAGATTAATTAAACACGAATTTTCAGTCACGCTAACTCAAGGGCAAAACTTAAACTTATAGCATAAGTGCGCATACCTTATTTTTATATACAATATACATGCACCATAGTTCAACACCACAGATATAGACTACATTAACAAACACAACAAAATATTATCCCTGTTTCCTTTTGTCCCCTTTTCCGCATCCCACACAACTCGATTTTATAAAGAAATAATGTAAATAAATGGAACTGGGCGTTATAGTTCGTTTATATCTTCAGTTCGTCCTGAAAAGAAGTAGGGAAGAAATAAAAGCAGTTTTGTGATTGTAATTGGACATAAACGTCACATTCTGTTTGGGTTACAAAACAATTTGTAGGAATGTAGCGAGTCTCTATTGTCCAAAGTGGTAAAGTGAAATTTAATAAGTCCCCATAACTAGAAAGTTATGCGCTGTTAGTATATAAAACATAGTTTGTGAGGCCGTTGAGCCGTTGGGTTTGAAATTTTATAGTTGTCCCTTCGGTTGTAATATCTAATAGGGATGTAGCAATAATGTAGATTAGGGTAAATTTAGTAATGGCGCGACGTCGCGCGTCGGTGCGTTATAAACATTTCACTTATAATTTTAGTCGCCCAAATTATTGTTCAATTTCTCTATGGTGCCATGTCTAATATTTATGGGAAAACTTGTCAATGCATCCGTTCAATTTAACACTTCAAATCTCAGCAAGCCCAAAGACATAATAAAAACACGATTAAGTGGCTTGTTCATGGCGCTTTATGGCCATACAAATGCTGACAATATATTTCATTCAGTAGTTGCGATGTTGAGGCAATAATAAAACATGTTTTTGGATTTGTTTATTTTCAAACAGTGTATAGATACTCCACAAACTACAAGCGGCAAATGAAAAAACTGCTTGTGCGCGCAATAAAAGTTTAAAGGCTTGCTTTGAAATGATTTACGGCGCTGTTAAATATTTGTTTGTGGCAGAGTCTCGGTTTTGGGCTTTGGACTTATTTATGGAAATAGTAGACCAAACACGTAATATTTAAACCCAGCCGTGCTGGACAGCCTGGACAATAATTTTGTAAAATCGTATACATACATATATGTATGGCTAGACGAAGGCAAAAAGTTTCTAATTCGGAAAAAGTATGCAGGAAATAAATTTTACAAAGGTTTCTATTATGGCCGCTTCTCTGAATAAATATCAAGTAAATTAGGTATACGCGATCCAACAAGAGTCGGCTACCATTCGCGATATTTAAATAAGCTAAATAACTTAGCCGTACGTACAAACAAACAGTCTCAATAAACATAAAGAAAATGCACTCAATATCGTAAATTTGCCTTTCAACGACCTAATTCAATTTTACAGAACGGTTTCTTTTCACAGATGCAGCCGTAACCTATAAGAGCGGCAATTGAAAGTGGAGCCATCTGCGGAAGAGGGCTGCAAACTACAAGTTTTATTATTACCGCCGCAAATATGTAGGATAAAGGTAGAAACTCATAATTAAGGTGTTTCCTACTTTATTAACTCGTATTGTGCGCATTAAGGCTATTGTTGGGCAAGCCAATACATGTAATTACCTGTTTTACTATTATTGCTATTGCTGCATTAGCAATAAATAAAGCCTTACCGTAATTGATTGCCGCACACAATGGTCTGTTATTGCTGTTTTATGGGTTTATGTAGGTAAGGCAATTTTGCGCATATAAATTACTATTCCTTAAGTTTAAGTGCATACTTACACAATTGGCGGAGGCGCGTTGGTATTTCTTGTTAGCTCAATGAATTTGAAACATTCACGATAAAACCCCGGGAAAACACGGCTGATCGTCGACATATATCCGACGCTCAGTCGACATCAAAAGCGGCGCAGGCTTATCTTGGGCCATTATGGCCTAAAATTTGTAACACAATAAAACTAACCAGCATAACTTTGCGCGGTTTTACGAATAGCGCTTATTTGCAGATTATAACGTGTATCGCAGAGAAAGGAGGGGAGTGACCCTGCTGCGTGCCTTGTGTGACCCTTCTTACCCTTATATACTATAAGCAGTACTTTAGTAGACAAATAGGAAAACTGAAAACAGGGTGTGAATAAGTATACCGATTATGTTATGGGTTCTAGATTGAAAGCGCTATTGATGTAGGATTGAACTAGGACTAATAAAAAGTTGCCCGGATATTTTTTTTGTTTTCGATATATGTACTGGTTATTGTAAATAAGAAGAAATTTTGGCGAAGTACAAAAATCTTGAGAATAAGTTTACCAAAATATTACGCCATTGGGGATAAGAGCATCTCCCTCTTGATTATGTTAGTCTGCAGTCTATATTTCAACTCGCAGTATAATTTTGCATTTTCTAAACTTCTGCATAGGTAGTACTTCTTGCAGTGGCATAACTCATAACTCTTACACACATGCAAAATGCAGACACATATGGCTCATGTAAATAAAAATTCAGTGAATCAAAACTGTTCCGCCATGGCATCGTACGTACTTTCAACAGAACATCTGAGACCCTGAAGTGAGCTCGGATAATTTAATCAAGCGTATCTCATACATCCTGAATGCACTGCAAGACGGAGAGGAGAACGGCCAGAGTTGTAGCAATGCAGTGCTACAAATTATGCCCGCCGAGGAGAGTACTGACAACGTTGACGACCGCACATACCTCGTCTCCTCTCGCTGCTAGTTTGTATGCAACGTGCTCAACTATTCTTAATTCCCTTCAGCGCGTTGTACGGCGACCACATTATCCTAAAATTCACTCGTTGGGAGGATCGTGGAATACTAAGCTGGCCAAGACGCGAGATTCGTAGATATGTATAATTAATAACTCATCATCATCATAACAACTTTTCTTAACAATAAGAAACACCTACCTAGGAATTAAGTAAGTACCTAGGTACCAAATTATTAAACAAAAAAACTACTTTAAATAGTAATTAAATAAACAGATTTAGAGGCTCACTCCATGAAAATTTCTTCGAAAATTAATTCATCCAATAAGTATATTTCACAACTCAAAGCGCAGATAAAATCCTATTATCGTCTGCGTAGGGCGCCTTCCTTGCCTTCCTGTAGTAACGTCGGCACGATAAAATCTGCACTTGGAAAGTGTGAACAAATGCAAATGCAAACAATTTTAATTAAAAGTTGGTAAATCTCCTCTATTTTCCTTCTTCCTTTTCCGCCTAATTTAAAACTGCAAATTCGCAAATTTTATGTAAACACGTTGCAGCACGAAATCGGGAAATTTTAAAATGATAGATTTTATTGCCGCTACCCTAATCTTGGGCGAACATTCGCGCCGTTTTCGCACGATTTCCGCATGTATTTTTCATTTTTAAAAATTTGCGATAGCTCCTGAAATATTACATATTTTTTCTCAAAAGCTGCCGCGCTTGCAACATGATATACCTGCCTACATGAACATATGGGGAAACCAATGAGAATTCTAAAGATTCTCAAAACGTGTTATGCATATTGCGGCTCAGTTCTCGAAAAGTACGTATGCGAAATGGAAAAATAGATAAGATCAGGTTACCAGAAATTCCGGCTGTGGTGAGAAGTAGTAATAAATAAGTCCTTATTGCTTAATACAACATATCCTGCCCGCTTTATATCGCTTACGGACATGCTTAAGATTGCAATAATAGCACAATAACTTTCTGCCAATGACGTTTAAATTCGCAGATAACTATGGGTCCATTGACACACGCATTCATTATTGGCCACTTTAAACGAAAGCAGCGCTCGGATGGCTATCGTTTTCCGTATGCTAAGTCTGCCATTGATAGACGACGTGATTATTGGAAATATGAGTGTGTTGGGTACTTTACATTTGAAAACACACACACACAACCATAGAAATATAGCCGACCGTTGCTGTTGTAATATCGCAAGGTGTCATGTTGTGTGAAAATCTATATTTCCTGCCGAACAAACATTCTTTTATTCAGACGGTCAATTTAACATGCGGACTTTAAATTCTTAAAAGATAGTTGTATTTCTTAACATTACTTTAGTTTTTTTGTGTAAGAAGTTGCTATTCCAATGGAACGACCATATTGCAGTAGTTATAAATGGCGATAAGTTTGATCGAAACACTAGTGAAAACATGAAAATTAAAATGAATATTTTTAAAATTTATATAAGTTTATTGTTTTCTATTATATACCAAAGAATGTTAAATAATATTACCTATAGATAAGTGGATGTATAAAAGTTGAGAGTATATTGCCACCGCAGATAATGCTGGTCATTTGTCGGCGGATTTGTCGATCATTTTATGGAGCTTTTAAGAGAATAAAAATTAACATTATGAGTTTTATTGCTCTGTCGATGCAATTAAACATGCAAACGAATGCCGTGATCGGTATATGAATGTTTTAAACAGATTAATCCCGAGACTATATAAAAGACTAATTGATTTAATATGTAGAATGAAGTAAGTAAATACTAATGTTTCAATTTAAAAGCCTTCTTGGTTGTTTATTAGCGTTACAACAAATTTTATTGGCTTTAAATTGTGTACTTAAGGAAGACATTAATTTCATATTTGTATTCATATACATAATTAATTAGCTCTTTTGTTTTCCAAATAAGGGAAACGTATTTATTCGATTAGTACCGTATTATAAAGCATTAGTAATCATGTATAAGTCCAAAACTGTTCTGCACCATAACTACACATATTTATTTAATCTAACTCTTATATTACTTAGGGGTAAGGTATATTGATAAAACATTGTTATTAAAATAAAATTTTTCGGGTAGATTAAACGCGTGTTAGGAATTTGGAATGGCGAATAGTGGATGAGACGATGCGGACGAAGGAAGTGATAACTATAAAAGTAACGGTGGAAAGGAAATGAAAAGTGCGAAGAAAGGTAGGAAGCAAGGTCGTGCACGCCATCTAGACGAGCAGTTTGCACACTTTACGAGCCGGAAGATTGGCGGGGTGTAAGATGAAATGGACTTGGGGCGTACAGAATTTTAGTAATCTTCCACAGTATCGGACATAAATTATTCTAATTTCGATACATCGGAGTTAAAGATGTTGAAGGAGGATTTTCAGCTGGGCACGAGCTTGCGTGGGTTATATCTAATAAAATATAACGCGAACATGCCTGCTTTGCTAAATAAATATGGATTACAGATTACGTCAATTTCTTAGCGGAACTTTTTCCAGCATATATTCTATGTGTTATACCAGGTAGACTTTAACGCTTTTAACTGTATTCGAAAGTCGAAATCAATTATTAAAAAGGTTAAAAGGTGCACCGTTGTTTTCAAAATTATGGCACACAATTCTGGAAAGTAAACCGCCTGGCTATTGTTTAAAAGCGTTAATTGTGCATAAATAACTTTTTAATTCGTTTAATTTATGTATTATTGAATCAGAGATAGAATTTGTATGCAAGTATTAATTGCAGTGATGTTAATAATCGGTTAGAAAAAGTCCTTTATATGCAAATAAGTTAACTGCTGGCGCGATGACTTAATTTGCTTACTTTTACTAATTAATTACTTATAAATAAGCTTTCTATTCTACTCCTTTTGTGTTTTAACTAAATTTGTAGGCTCGAAAGCTCTTCCGACTTTTATTTGGAAATCAGATGGAAATCTCCAGCACAAGCATTTAATATCCGATCGTAAAAATTATCCAGGTGTACTGTGTGAAATGCAGGCGCCTAGTTTTATGGCTACACGCTAGAGGATTCTCGACAAAGCATTTTGTAAATAGAAGTCGTTATCATGAATAATCGGCCGTTAAAACTAACAGTAACGTTTGTGTTCTTCTTCGGCAGCCAGCGTAGTGTGAGGGCCACACTGTGCCATAAGCGGGCCCGTCGAAAAAGCGCAATAAAACTCGCCACTCGGTCCGAACCTACTTCCCGGTCGTAAAAATCGGGATCCCCGTCGCAAATAAAAGCAGCACTACCTAAAACCAATCTAAATGTCAACACTCACGCTTCAATACGCAGACATTATTGAGCCATTGAAAATTACAGCGTTATCAAACGATCAAAAGCTCGGCCCCATAAAGCCGGAGTCGGCCCAAGATTTGCAAGCTTATCCCGGCCAATAAAACTGCAACCCCCCAAGACGTTAATTTTAATTTTAAACTAATTGAAAAACATGCAGCTGTTCGTGCCAGGCCCGTCGGGACGCGTCCGCAGACATTATTAAAAATTTAAAATTGGGGGGCGGATCGGAGTAATGAAAAAAATAAATGAGCCAATGTATTGCGTTTCGCGAACTGACGAGGGATGAATTGATGTAATTTAGTTTTGAGTGGAAGAGGGACGCACTATTGCACAACTTGCCCGGAGAAAAGTGTGATATTTTAATGCAGGACGATTTCCTATTTTTAAAAGCAAATTTACTCCCATTGCGCTTTTGAGTACAGTGAGGTGAAGCCTATTACATGATTTTCCGGTTTTCTTGAAATAATAATTGAGTTTGTGTTGCGCTATTGTTAGCGCAAATTAACTCTTCTATACTTTGAGGGTCGGTTTTACAATCCTGAGATAGTCTTAACTGAGGGATAACTACCATGGCAACGTATAATCTACCTATGCATTGAATTTATTCCATAATTTATCCTACATGGACTTGACTGGCGATTGTAAAAGCGATGCTTAGAGAATTGATGTCTTTTGTAAAGTCTATTTTTACATAATTTTCAAAGACAAATGCTTTAGAAAATTGATTGCTTATAAGAACTGTGCTAAAGCCAATGATCCAACATGTATTATACCAAATGGTTCAGGCGGATGAGAATGCATACCAAATTTCATAAACGAATTATTTCTTCTTAATCATGTTTAAGTATTCCGAGTAAATGTTAACACAAAAAATAAACTAATATTTGTTTCGAAATTATTTTACAGGTAAATTTTAAAACGATATTCGTTGGGTGAATTTCTTTTGAGTACTTACATATATCTACATCTACTTTTTATATTATAAAAAGTTATATAAGACCAACGAAGTAATATATCTTTAGACTATTAATTCAGAGAGTAGAACTGTGATGCTATCGAAATAAAACATACTATTTTCCAACATTAACACTAACATTATTCCTGAAACATTGGCTTAATAAAATAAATAGTCTTCATAGCAAAATAATCCATTCGAAATCAATTACTGACGTCATATCGAATGTAAATTAACTTTTGGGAATTTATTCATTTCTGAGTTACATTTTGAGATACCTCTAATAGTTGATGTACGCTATGTTGTTACACAATTCAATCCTGGAATCATCTTAATCATCAACAAACATAATTACCGTCGTAACGTACGTACGTAC